>VMDR010023337.1:0-15657 GCA_007922815.1 Macrotus californicus | reverse complement strand
CAGAATCAGAGTAACTGAATATTATAAAGTTTGCTATTGGTAAAAGTAAAGTAATATAACAAAATTAGGGGATAAGGGTGTAAGTAATAGTGTAAATACTCAAAAATACCTATCTTTAATATAAGCTAATAAATAGATACTATCTAGTGCAAAAACTTTTTAAATCAGTAGTGTTAATTTATGACGTTATAGGGCTAACCACCCAGAAAAGCACAAAGCAAGCCCTGTTTAAGAAGTCAGCATCTGGGCCTCTGTAGGTGAGGCCGGAGGAGAGCAAGGAGTCCACTAGGTTCTGGGAGAACATGGATCACTTGAACATTTCATTCTGTCTGAGAGGTTAAGTTACTGAATTATAAAAAACTGAAAATATATGAAAGATTATCTTTCATTTATATTTTAACCTATTTCTTGGTGGCAAAGTCTCTAAAAGTCTCTGGGAAAACCTAAACAGAAAAGAACCTTTGTAGGCACTGTTTAAATAAAGTCATTTGTGTTTTTTAAAGCAAAAATCTACATTAACACGGTCCTGTGGGCGGCAAAGCCAGTGAATACCCACAGGACTCTGTGGCCTCAGCAACCAGAGCCAAAAAAACGCTGAGAACTGCAGCCAGGAGAGCCTTACCACTCGGAACCGTCTCTATTCACTGCTATTCCCTCTGCCTGGCACATAATAAGTAATCAACAAATATTTACTGGACAATAAACTGGTAAATCTATTGTTACAGTAGACAGCTATAGAAACAGCAACCTGTCCCTCATCTGAGCCCAGTACCTCACTGAGCTACTCTGAGGGCCCACTGAAATCGGAATAGACAGAATTTTTACATTTTCAAACAGGGCCTCTAACAGATTATTTCGAACACACTTATCTGTATCTTTAAACATTCCAGAATGCTCCTCCCTTGGAATGAGCTTCCCTTATTTGGAGAAAAGCCTCACTTCCCCCAAGGCTGTCCGTGTTTCACTACAAGGAGAGGACACATTGCTCAGCAAAAGGTTCTGCTGATTTAGATTATCCACGGCTTCCGTTATAAACACTTAATTGAACTTCCATATAGACATGATAGTAATACAATAATCTGAACACAAGAGGTATTTAAAGAAATAAGACTTGGCTGCATGGGTAGACATCCACAAGATATTTGAGTAAGAGAGCTCTGTCAGAAACTAAACAGTGTTTCCCTGGCTCCCACCCTGAACCCTTAGCGAAAGCCATGTTCCTCCTCACAGTGCCTTATGGGACAAGTGTCTTAAAAATGATCACTATACGAGGTCTGTCCAGAAAGTATCCAGTCATGTAATACAAAAAAGAGACATTTACTGAACAAGATACAAGAAACATTGTACATAAGATAATGATGCTTCAATCCCTTTCAAAATAGGCACTTGGGACCTCACACAGTTCTCCAAATTGCCATTGGCTGCCCTGTCATAGTTTCCTGAATTTCACCGATGGTCTGAAATCTCTTCCCTTTCAAAGGAGATTTTAGTTTTGGGAAAAGCCACAAGTTGCAGAGCACCAAATCTGGGCTGTAGAGGAGCTGAGTCACCTGGTGATTTGATGTTTCACAAAAAAACTGCATGAGACGTGATGTATGAGGTGCACTGCTGTGATCAGGCTGCCAATCACCAGTTGCCCATAGTTGCGGCCTGAATTGTCTGAATAGTTTCTGTGGAGGAATGTTCAAGCCCAATGCAAAATCTGATGCAGACTCACTGCTCTACTCAGTCATTTTGAATGCAATGCCACACAGTACACATGCTCACTCAAGGGCACCTACTGCCCCCACTCACTAGTACAGTGAAGTCATCACTGTTATGCATGCTCATTCCAGTCTACTCTCTTTGGTTGTGAGGCTACATCAATGTCATGCAAATCATTCTTGTTATATTAGCAATGGCTGGACTTTTTCCAGACAGACCTAGACTTTAGCTAGCAGGCAATAGGTGCAGTTATTCAATTATTTCCTTCCAATGTATTCTAAACTAAATGCCAAAGAGGCTTCCAATAGCCTCAAATAGCTTCCAGTAGCCTCAGGGAACAGGAATACTTCTACTATTCAACAGAGCAGAAGTAGCACAATTGTATAAATCAAGCATGATGTCCAGAAAATACTCTATGGTACCCTTTTTAGAGGTGGGAGTTAGGTGTTTATAATTTAAGTGGCAAGGGGGAGGGGAGGACTTTATTCTCATGTCTTCTTTCTCCTTCAAAGCAGGAAAAGGTTGAGGTGGGCGGGGGGGGCACTAAGTTTGATGAAACATAATCAGTAGATCTGTGGAGAAAAGAATTGTTACCACCCAGACCCCACCTCCTGGTTGAACCACTGACATTCATTCTTTCTCTGCACTTCCTCAGAAGTCAAAAGAGTACTTTTAGGATATTGTGGGCCACTCTGGCTAAGAACACTCGGCCAGAAAATAGAGTTTCAAGAGGTCACTTTTTTCCTATGTTCAGCTTAAAACTCAGATATTAGTGTGTTTTAAGATTTGCAAATTCTAAGAGACAGGAGTTTTGGTGTGACAGTGAAAGCCTTAGAGCTACGTAACTCAAAACAGAAAAGCTGGGGGTATTCTAGAAGGACAAGACCTAACCCCACATGCTTCCGGCATTAATACAACAGCTGAGAAAAGACGCTTCACTGCAAACTGGAGCCGATGAAAAAGAAAGAAGCAAAAGAAGTCTTACTCCTTATAAGTTTAATAGTCTGGTTTATATAAATATAATGAAGACAAGCTCTATCTCTGAAGAATCAGAAGAGACACAAGAAAGTTCATAAAGATGGATTTGAAGTCTGCTGGATGATAATCCTCAGAACAAAAAGAGCACTGAAATTCCCCAACCCCAGCAGAGCTTTAACAACATCCCTGCTAGCAGGGCCCTGGACTCAAACTGCCATGACGGGGAACCGCAGTCAGTGGCTTTGCATGGATCGTGTCGGGGAGCACAGATGGGCAATGCAGGGAACCAGGAGATGAAACCGTGTGTCAAAAAGCACTATTACAAAAAAACAAATCACCTCTCAAAAAAAATGTGTCCTTGTGCAGAAAATAAGCAGGCATTTTCTAACTGTGCCAAGTCCACAGTTCTATCTCTGTGGCATTCACTTTCCCAAAATGGACCGTGTCTATTGTCCTCTGTTACTGTGAAACACTCCACATAATGGGAAGCACTGGGGAAATACCTCAGTGATGCTATATCTACTGGGCATGTGACAATTTTCCAGGGAGGGGAGTTGGGGTGGTGCTAATTATGAGTGTGTATGTGTGAGGCCTGACCCTAAGTTATATATTTTAGGTGCCCCTTTACAAATGTGAACAAATTTTCTTTTACCACCTTTCTTTGAAAATGTGATATGCAAAAAGACATGAGCAATCAGTTAATAGATTATACAGGTTTGCCAAATTGGAGCTCAAAGTAATTGGGATGTCCAGCACAAGTAAAGGTCACCCGGAAAAATTTCACTCCTCAAGAACTCTCTGGCAATAACTAAAGAATGAGATTTTAATCACTGAAGCTAATTACATAGAAAACTAAATCACAAGAAGAGTTATTTAAGTGTCTTAAATACAATAAAAAGTAGTTAACAGGAAGAGCCATCTGACAACTTCATGTCACTAACTGGGCATAAAAGGATCAGCTAATTCCCAACCTGGGAGCCACTGAATGAGAAACAACTCAAAGTTTGATCTTTTTATTTTTTATTGAAACTATTTTGTGCAACAGATAACAACTCTCGCCAACTCCACATGAAGTTAATCAAAAAAACTTAAATCTATTAGAGATTTGATGAACCTTGTTTTGATTTCCCAGAAGAAAGAGATGGAGAGTTTAAGACTGTCATACCGGAGAGGCCTCCCAGAGAGGCTGTGACTTGACTCCCTCCCATAGATTAAGAGGAAAAACAGAAGGATTAGACTGGACTCTATTGAGGACACAGACAATTCACACACTTGGGCATGTAAAATACATTTAAAAATCTGCTTTGAAGTAACCCTGTAAGAATCTTCATCTCATCTGTCTCCTCTTTCTCATCACCCTGGAGTCAGCAGCAGGAGGGAAGCTCTTCCAGAGTCAGAGAATCCCAGCTGATCTCTTGAATAACAGGAAAGCCATTAGATGCTATGAAGGCCAATGTGTAGGGGGATAAGCCTACAGATGACGACAGACATAATTTAGACTGCTCTGCTTCTTAATTCTGCAGCACTTCTACGAGCTTGGGCAAAAAGCCTGTCTTTGAAAGAGGCAATGCATTACTACAAAAACTCTCCTAGCTAACCCGCCTGTGACTGACCTGGACTTTCTAAGACTCACTAAACCTACTTGCTGATGCCAGTTAGAGTGACTGAGGGCCACTCTGACACAACTGTGCACTTCTGTTGCAATCTGTTGTACCATTTGTTTCTGTCTTCAGATTTATATATACTGGCTGTGCTTGTTATTTTAATTATTTAATTCATTAAATGTGACATTAATAATGAAAATACGAATGCAAAAAGAATGTGTATAAAAACAATTGAATACTTTTAAAAGGTTTAATAATGAGAAATGGCTTCAAAGTGGCTGCAAAGTAAGTATCAGCAGGACAGTGGCAACAGAGAGAAGTGTGAATCACAAAGACCTAGGGTTCCAGTGTTCCTAGGTGATCCGTGTTTTCAAGTCCTCAGGCCAGAGAGGAAGTTTTGCAATACCGAACAGTGGCTCCATGCTGCCCATACATCAAAGATCGGAAATGCATGTATATTTCTGTGTAAAATGAAATTGAAATGTTTGAAATAAAAAACATTAACTCCCCTTCTCTAGCCAATGTTTGTTAATAACTAACCATTAAAGTCAGATGGCATGTTTTTAGAGTACCTTAATTCTGAATATAAGATGAGTGTTTCAACATTTTCATTAATAATTCAACTTTTCTACAATATTATTTGGAATTAAGCATAGAGAATTTGGAAAAAATGTAAATAAAAACAAAATCAAGGCACAGGGAAAATAAAGAGAAGCTATGGGTAAGATTGGAATATAAAAAGCATGCTGCCAGGTAAACCTTCTAGAAATGTACTTTTTGGCACTCAGCCCCCAATAATCAAACAAAAGAGAAGAACTGTCAGAAACAAGTTTTTAAATATTGATCAGATAAAAAGAAACCTGTAAGTCCAAAGAAACATCCAAGTACTCCCCGTTATGCTTAATAAAGGGACAGTTTGCAATACAGTAAACAAATCATTCACAGATTCAGTAAACTCCTACCAAATGCTGAATGAGACCACAACAAGGAATAAAAGAGGAAAAAATCACTATCTTCAGGGAGCTTAATGTCTAGCAAGAGCTGGTCTCAACAGTATCACTAAGTCCTGTATTTCTCCCAATTGCAGCTGAGTAGTTTACTCCAAAGTCTAGCTTAGCAGAAACAAATCTAAGAAGGAACTTTATGGTTCTCGGGTAGCCTGCCAGGCTGGTCTAATTCGAGGTAAATACTTTGGTAAATCATAACAAAAATATTATTTCTTACAATCTAACTACAATAACCAGGAAAGAGAAGGTCAAGGTTATTATCCCTGTTAGGAACCTGAAGTACAGATACACAATGTTATCAATTAAGACCAATCAACTGTGGTAACTGACTAAACTGATTAACACATTGGGTACCGCATAGAAATCTCTAAGACATACACCAGGGACTGCACGTTTTTGGGCAAACTGCACGTTATTTAAATCATCATAACTACAGATCATAATGTACTTTAGCTGTTGTTTTTCAATAATAATAACATTTTTATTTACAAAAACAATGAAACAACTAATTAAGCAATTAAAGTTCCTAGTACTTTTTTAACATATGGTACTGCGTAAAACATTTTCCTCTATGAAGAGGGACCAAACAAAATTTACATAAGTATCTAGATTCGCTCCTTTTTCCATGGGCGGCACAAACTCTGCAGGCTCTCGTAGGAAATTTTTTCTTTCCACTCGCTGGAATACACGTAGGTTCATGCTGCTTCATATCACGTGACAACCTTTTGGGTGGATCTTTATGAGGTGCTCTCCTTGCACCCCCAGGGGAAGGGCTGGACAGATCTGTCTCTGGTTCTGAGGAGCCTTCATTATTGTCATCCGTTATCCAGTCTCTCGCCACTGATAGCAGAAACTATTTATACTTCATTTTTGCTTGTGGATTGAGGACGTTGTACACTCTAAATGAATTGAAAAGTCCACAGTTTATAAGGTACAGCACTACTTTTTTTGTCCATTTCATCCTTATCCTTAGAATGGAACAACACGAAAGGAATTGATCCGCATGGTCAACGCCTTTCATGTGGGCATTGTATTCCTTGATGCAGGTAGGTTTTACAATATTCTCTCCCATTTTTCTATTTTCTTTTCCTGTTATCGAGACAGAAGTGTCATGGATCGTTGATATCATTTGGACAACCTGCTTGTCTTTCCATGCTAGGAGAGGAATATCGCCTTTTCTGGAAAATATTATGTCACGTTTCTTCATTCTTGATGTTTTCATCTTCAAATTTGGCGGTAAACCTCTACTCTCCCTAATAGTCCCACAGACTCCAGTTTTGTTCTGTAGCAGCAATTCAGCAGTAGATGTAGCATTGTAATAATTATCCTGGTAAATATGGTGCCATATGCCAAGTTAGGGTCCAAGGACTGAAAGAACAGTTTCTTGCAATTTCTTTCCTTCATCAGTGCATATCTCCATATTGCAGATATAGCCGGTGTCACTCTCTCACACCATCCGAACAAGTAAACTGTATTTTGTTATTTTCACTGGGTTGTACGTGCGAAATTTTAAATGTCCTCTCCATGGACTCATTCCCTCATCCAAAGACAACTGTTGCTTTGGTTTGTACATTGTTCAAAATTTATGCAGGAAATAACCCAGCACAGGTTGGATCTTGAAAAGTCTCCCCGAGTGACTGTCCATTTTGGCGTTATCATTGAAATGCCAGAATGTCCATATTTGCTCAAATCTATGGCGACTCATTGTCTGTGGAAATATAGGAGTACATATCAAAGGATCTGTTGACCAATAGTCTTTCAAGCTGTGTTTTCTTGTTTGACCCTCAGAATAATTAGGCCAAGGAATTTCTTGACGTCCTTCTGTGTAACCGGAGACCACTTTAGTGTTCTAGATGGTGTTTTGCGTTTCGTTGCGGTTTGATCGTGATAGTTGGACAGCTCTTCCCACAACATCTCAAACAATTCATCACCAAAAAAGAGACTGGTCACAGAGGGTACAGAGTCACACTGAGACGGAAATGTAGGACCCCAGCATGACCTTCAGACATTTGTAAGCGTGGTGGTGTGTCAATTTCAGACCAAAAATTATCAGTAGCTTCGTCAGTGTCGGAATCACTTGAAAGCACCGCCACCTTGCGCTTCCTTACAGGTCTAATCATTTCACTGTCAGTAGAATCAGTAGAATCGTCTCCGGAATCGTCAAAACAATCATCTGCATCTTCGATCTCACTAGGAATATCTGATAAATTATCGTTAAATACTTCTGGAAATGTATCAGTTTCGTTGGTTTCCTTCCTTTTTCTGAGAGGGGGCATTTCTAAAAGCACCAGGAACTTGAAGACAAAGACTATTCAAATGACCAAAATACAATGTAACTGCAATGCTTTATGGGTTCATGCAATTATATAGTTTTTCGTAGATTGACCTGCACGGTTCCCACCAATGAGATCGCTTCATTCGATGTGGACAAGACAGTGAGTGTGTTGACATCTAAAGTCCATAACAGATGGCGCATGAAAAACGAGAAAACTCGTAAGCGGTCCTTAACAGATGGCGCGTGAAACATGCGAAAACTCGTGAGCGGTACGCAATGTGTTAAAAGGTTGGCATCTTCTTCCCAACAATCTAACCAAAACAATGGTTAGAACAGACTCACCTGAACCTCGGCAGAAAGGTAGGCTATTCTGAATGAGTTATCTTGGTCAAAGCCAAGATCAAAGCAGTTGAAATCTCAAGGTTTCATTGCATGGGCCTGGCCATAACAGCCTACACTGGAAAAAAATTTACATCGGCTGCCTCAAACTGCCTTTAAAAAATCTCTATAGAACACTCTTGGAAAAGAAAAAAAGGAACAACAGCAACAAAAAGGACACCCCCAGAATATCTGATTTTAAGCAGTATAAATTTACGTTAGAAGTATGCCTCAGTGGTACCTAAATACAAAAAATAACGTACTCTAAAAGACTGCTTAGATAAACAGGAGTGAAAGCCATTTGCCAAAAATAAAGACGTGCATTTTTACAGTAGTGATGTGGCTTTTACCAGTAATTAGATAGGAGGAGCAGTTATCTACCAAAAGGATTCACTGTCTGTGACAGTAAAAATTTTAATATTGGGAATAATAACTTTCCAGCTCTTATAGTACAGAAGCTTGCATCAAGCTCCTAAGTGGTGATGAATTAATAATAAACATTGTAAGTTATACAGATAGAGAATGACCAAAATATTTCCTACATTCTCCCCTTGCAAAATTAGCTGGTTTGTCAAGAAGCTGCTTCTAACAAAACATGATACCTGTGATGGTGTTAAGGTAACAACATCAAAAGACTATATTAAGTTCCTCTCAGCAAAAATGAAGTCTCTGATTTGCTATAGGAGAGGTAAGAGTGGCTAAAAATAGTTATTTCCAAATGTGATAATACAAATGAAGGGAAAAGGTTCCTACGTGGTAGGAGAGCTTTTGGAAGGCACAGTTGCTACAAGATCCCCTTTCCTTTCAGAGGCATGCTAAGACTTAAAAGATGTTTCTCCTAACGGGCTTCACTGTACTTTCAATGAGACAACCCCTGTTTTGTTGAGAAACCTTTACTTCCCTTCCATCTTGCCCCCTTAAAAGATAAGAAGGGTACCGGTTTGGAAACAAACAGCATTTAAGATTGTTAAATAGAGAAGGAAGCAATTACTGTGCTGGTCGAGTTTATGCAGAGTAAGAACTGCTACTGGGGACTGACTGTTTTAATATTTATTGTGGAAGCACGGCCTGGCAGGCTCCCCCCCTGCTCCCCCCCCCCTCAGATGCCATCCTTGAAAGACTGTTCATCAATCAAGCCTTCAAGAGACTTTGGAATATAACCAGGAGACAGCCAGCACAGTACAAGAGAAAGACCCTGTCATCTATTGATTACACACATCTACACAAAGAAAATGTCCAATTAACCTCTCTTCTTCTTCCCTCTTTATCTTTTGGGGGTGCGGGGGAGGGGGGTCTATAATTAAACTTCCCAAAGTAATATGCAGAGAATCTTTCTAACTACTTTTGGATAGTACCTAGGGCCTGAATGACACTCAATAAATGGCATTATTAATAGTAATAATGTGTGCTACATAGTGCCAAGTACACAGAGCCCAAGAAATCTTAAATAACAACAATAATGAAGTACATGATTAGCTAGTGAGTGATTATAAAGCACTGTGCAAACACAAAGTGCTATGCAGGCACATAATAATCATAAATCATTGTGTTAAGAGCAACAGAAAGCAAATCAGGGTGAAAGGAAGGAGAGACGTGACTGAGGAGAGAACTCTTAGTTATGGCTGAGCACTCACATTCCTCCAATGGTGACAGTGGCACAGGTACGCTCTGAAAAGGCAGGCACCGTCTCCGTGGCGGGGCTGGCTGGTCTAATGTAGTCCACAGTCACACTGACCTGAAAATACAGAATCAAGGAAGTTAAGGTTGGGAGTCTGCAACACAGCTCACTAGAAGAAATTCACGGTGGCAGTTACGAAATTGTAACTCATTTACACTTTGATTTTCTGGATCTAATATTTTAAGAAACAACTGAAAGACAATTGAGCCACACACTTGTCAAAAATATTTACACAAAAGCTGTATCTGATAGAGGACTGTTATCCAAAATATACCCAAAACTCTTAAATCTCAACAATAAGAAAATGAACACCCCAATTTAAAAATGGGCAAAAGACCTGGACATCTCACCAAAAGACTTTGAGATGGCAAACAAGTACATATAAAGATGTTCCACTTGCCCTGGCTGGTGTGGATCAGTGGACTGAGTGCCAGCCTGCGAACCAAAGGGTGGCTGGTTCGATTCCCAGCCAGGGTACATGTCTGGGTTGCAGACCAGGTTCCCCAGGGCGTGCAAGAGACAACCGCACATTGATGTTTTTCTCCCTCTCTTTCTCTCTCCCTTTACCTCTCTTTAAAAATAAATAAAATATTAAAAAAAATGATGTTCCACGATGCATGTCATTGAGGAAATGCAAATTTAAACAACTGAGCTACCACTACACATCGATTAGAACAGCCAAAATCCAGAAAACACTGACAACAAATGCTGGTGAGAATGTGGAACAGGAATTCTCTTTCCTTGTTAGTGGGAATGCAAAATAGGACAGCCGCTTTGAGACACAGTTTGGGGGTTTTGTACAAAACTAAACATACTTTAACATACACTCCAACAGCAGAAAACTTACACAAAAATTTGCACAAAGATGTTTATAGTAAGCTTCATATATAATTGCCAACACTTGGAAGCAACCAACACATCCTTCAGTAGTTGGATAAATAAACTGTGGTTCATGAAGTCAAAGAAATGTTATTCAGTGCTAAAAAGAAATGAGCTATGAAACCATGAAAAGACATGGAGGAAGCACATATCACTAAAAGAAAGAAGCCAATCAAAAAAAGCTGCATATGAAATAATTTCACTGTGACATTCTGGAAAAGGCAAAACTATGAACAAAGTAAAAAGATCAGTTGTTGCCAGGGGCTAGGGGAACAACGCAGGGACAAAGAGGCACAGCAGCAGATTTTTTACAGCAGTGAAACTACTCTGTATGACACTGTAATGAGGGATCCATGTCATTGTACATTTACCCAAACACACAGAAAGCACAGCATCGAGAGTGAGCACCAATGTAATAACCTATGGACTTTGGATGAAGATGTGTCCGTGCATGTTCATATAGGTTATAAGAAAGGTACCACTGGCGGGGGTTGTGTTAGTATCAGGTGGGGCTTGGGAGAGGACAGGAACTCTGTAGTTTCTGCTCAATTTTGTGTGAACCTTAAAAAAAAGGTGACTGATACCAAAAGAGAGACCAACGGCTAAACATTTAAGGCACCAAAGAAATCATACTGGTCAGAGCAGAGATTTGGAGTGTCCCTGAAGGCCCCCTCCGTATTACGGTACAGCAGTTCTTTAACTTTCAGACCTCTCTAAAGTCAATTTTTAAAAAATATAAAATGCCTCTACAGAAAAGCTGCATGTAATTTCAGTCTGACATAAATTCTCAAGGGCCAAGTTAAGAACCATCAGGAAGAACAAACAAGATGACCAACACAAAGATGCTTGGGACCGGTTTCACAGTTTTGTGGATCAAAACAATATGGCTAACTACACCTAATACCAGAAAAGCTGGTTTTAGGAAATTCTGAAAACAGCAAGATTGGAATGGACCAGAAGAGCGTTTACATTTTGAGTTAAGGAAGGACATGCATACCAACAGGGTAGAAAGTAAGGAGCCTAAAACAGGAAAGCTGGTCAACCCTAGTTTACACTAAATATATGGATTACAGACATACGAACAATGCTTTTTCTTTATGAAACCTTTTAAGATAAACATGTTTATTTGTCAAAAGAAATAAGTGTGTAATAACCCTCAGCAAATATACAAGGTCTATTTTATAATTAAGGTGTCTGCTTGGCTTGGGTCATGGCCAAGGTTTCCCACCTGTACCAAAGAGACACATTGGGTCAAGCAGTCTGAAGCCAGCCCCACAGCCTGAAAGCCCAGAATCCCATTTTCTCAACCTTTCTTTAGTTCCCACTGATCAGCTTACAGACAGCCTACAGCACAAGTATCAAGTTCAACCACACTGCTAGTGGGTGCCATTAAAATCCTTTCAAATTGTTCTTCAAAAACTCATTTTAAAATGAATATGGAAATTTTGAAAAGGACAGCTGCCTCAAAATTCCAACTATTAGATCACTCAATTACTTGAACACTCCATCTGATGACCTATTTTAAAATTGATTTTTAGAGAGGGGTTGGGAGGAGAGAGAGAGACGTCAGTTTGTTGTTCCACTTATTTACGCATTCACTGGGTGCTTCTTGTATGTGCCCTGACCAGGGATCAAACCTGTAACTCTGGCGTATTGGGACAACGCTCTACCCAAATGAGCTACCCGGCCATCTAATCATGTTTTAAAAGCAACAAGGAGCCATGCTAGAGAGAAAGCCAATTAAGAGCTAAAGGTAAAAAGTACTGTCATAATACAATAACATAGACAAGAAGACAACATGAAGAATGACTTCTACAATCAGGTATCTGCACTGAAATTATTGCTCCATCTTATCAACTTGTCTAAAAAGCTAAGGAGATGGGTACATGTGAGGAGCATGACCAGACTAGGGTGGGGCTAAGGCTGAACAACTTGTACCTCCAACAAAAAGGTTTCAGCAGTTTCCCTGTGTGCAGCCAGCCGGAGTTAGGGCAAGGAACAGGAGGTCTACACACAGAGACGCATGGCTGACTCAAATCCTGCAGAGGGAAGAAGGTCTCTCTACGCGTCTATGTTGATATACTCGACTCTCCTCTGGCAAAGCCCTATAACTAATCTACAGAAGCAGGAAGAAGGCCAGGAGCACACTTGGACATCTGATGAAGTCACGGCAAAATCACACAGGAGTGTACAGAAGCTAAACCTCAAGGGTGCCCACACCATGGAATGTGAAGTAACTCAGGGCCACAGTACAAGGGGGCATAGTCACAGTGCATGGTCCAATTTGGGGCATTTGGTGGAAGCCAAAAAATATGTGGAGATAAGTAAAGAGGTCCACATATCTTTTCACTTAATCCATCTAACAAGGTCAAGCCCTCAATTTTATTACCACAGGAAAGAAATGCAACCCTGCTTAAGAACAAACTAAGTGACACTCAAAGTTACCTCGTACCTACCCATGCCAAGTCTCCTCCTCAGCAGACAGGAGTGAATAGCAGCTCTTTAGCGCCAAGTACACTGCACAAAGTCACATTAGCTCTCACCCAGAAGGAATGCCAATTCACCCAGAAGGCCACTTGAGTGGTAGTGGTGGTGGTGGGGGATAAGGGGGGGGGAGTAATGGGGGGGGGGTAATGATAATAAACAAAAATGAACACAGCATTTCCCTCCAGAAGGCCAAAAGATATGATATCCATCCCCAAAAATGTCTCTCAGGGGACATCAATCGGAAGAGAATAAAGAAGTATTTAATCTTCAATAAACGAAAGAACCAAAAGCTACATTTACCTGCCAACTACTTTGTCCCTATATCTAAAGAAAGAGAATGGAAAATAATGTAGAAAATTAAAGAGCTCACTGGGGAGGCATCATTATTAAAGAAAATCTCACACACAAATGAGGCCCTGAGAATAACCCACAGCCAAGACACACACCTGCAGGCAGCTATGGCAAATCAGGAATTAAAGTCAACATGTAATTAGCATTTATGTCCCTCTCCTGTGGATTCTGAGATCTGTCCCCCTACCTTGGAGTTTTTCATCCCTAGATACTCACCACTGACTTGTCAATCACTTGGAGAAATAAAAACCCACACAGTTTAAACAGTTTCAATTAAAACAACTGCAAATATTAGCAACGTCTTTGTCTGAATAAATGATAACCCGAATTTTGTGGCTGTGGGTAAGTACATAAGGGATGGCAAAGTCAGAGAGAAATAATGGGATAATGCAGATGGGGTCCCCATTTGTCAAGCAAAGACGCTCCTGGAAGGTCTGGTATACAAGTACGCATTTCACATGCACCTGACACAAAAGCAGGTCCTGACCCCTCTTCACAGTGAGGACTAGGAGCCAGGGGCTCTTCCTCGGTCCGACCCGTCACTCTCTTATAAATGAGTCCTATGACATCTTTGCTCTCACTTTTTCCTCACCTGGACAATGAGCACACTAGAACTTTAGAGCATGACTAAACTCTAGAATTCTAAAAGGTAACTTAGTTAAAACTTGTGTACTACAGAATGGTTTCTTGGATCTTTGTAATGATGAGGCAGGCCGAGCCTCTCTTAAAATGGATAGAAATGTTATTTGGTTATATTTTTTTGAGCCTCTCTTAGATAAGATTAAGGTTTCTCTTCATGTACTCCCCAAACCAAGGCACCTGTGCCAATCAACAGCAGCCTACAAACCAGGAGAACAAAGAGATCCACTCTGCACCTGTGTGAAGAAACCTAGGTCTGTGTAAACCAGAGCCCGGCAGGGGTTAAGGGAGCACACGCTGTGAGTGTGCTCCCTGGATGCTTCAAGCTCCATCCCTTTTTCCTTTTCCCCCATCTTATTTTCAGTAGACCTTCTTTTGAATCTGTTTTGCCTCCCCTCTTGATTTCTACCCTGAGGGGCGGGGCAAGAACCCCTTCCCAGGTGACAATTCTTACCTTACACTTACTGGAATACACTGGAACACATAGATCGTAAGCTCCCAGAAAGGGGCGACCATGTCTTTTATTCACCGAAATTATTGTCCTAGGGCCTGTACTGTAGAAGGGTGTACAATAAATATCTATTTCATGAATAAGATATATGTAATTATGAAATCAAACAACAAAATTCTGAAGGACACTTTTGAATTGAGGGGGTTAGGCATTCTGAGGATCATTTTATCAAGCTGCTGACAATTCTGCTGCCTTATTAACAAAAATACATTAAAGCATGAGGGAGAGGAGGAGTATTTTGAAATTGTAATAAAGGTTTAATCAAAACCATTCCTGTAACAGATTAAACAAGCAAAACATATATAATTTCCCACATTATTTGTTTTTCAAAGAGGTTCTGAAGGAAGGAAGGAAGGAAGGAAGGAAGGAAGGAAGGAAGGAAGGAAGGAAGGAAGGAAGGAAAAGGGTAGCAGGCAATCTAATTCATATTTGGTCCATTAGATTGTGGAGTTTTTCTTAAAAGCAATTTCAAGGATCCTTCAGAGGAACTAAGATGATATTAGAATTGAATTTACATTTCAATCTCTTATAAAGACTGGAGGCAGTTTAGTACAAAAGACTAGCTTTGGGACACACATAAAGAATTCTGAGGACCTATGAATATTCTTCACACAACTCATCACTACAAAAGCGTCAAACCACCAACGAACTTCAACCGGATGATGCTGATGATAATGAAATGACAAAATCTGAACTACCTATGCGTAAAAGACAAGGTAGGGGGAAAACAACTGCATATCCACATTTCCAGGCCAGAACCTGAGTTTAGTTTTCATGTAACTAGGGCTATTACGTGTGGTTATTTGCATAATCGACATATAATCCCACTCACTATTCCACATGGCCAATCATAAATTTACAAAGAGCTGTAATAAATACCCTGTCTCGCAAAATGAGCTCTTATATGACCTGTCACTCTCAAGACAGAACTTCCAGGTAGCCATGAAAAGCCGCTATGCACCCCAGGTACAGAAAAGACGATGTTATCTAAGCAAGTGCAGCCAATGTAGCCTGGAGACAGGAGTAAGTGGGATGAAATGTTTTACACAGTTTAGATGAGAGAACAAACTCTGGAGCTGCTAGGCTGCTGGGTTTGGTTCTCAGCGACTCTGCATATGAACTGTGTGAACTTGGGTAACTTATTTAACTTCTCTGTGCTTCAGTTT
>VMDR010023336.1:0-15665 GCA_007922815.1 Macrotus californicus | reverse complement strand
ACTGCAAGGCATCTTTTCATCAACATTTTTTATTAAGGATTTTATTGCATCTAAACAGTTTTACATGGCCTATAGGACTGAATAAAATGTGAAATAGAACAGTTAGTGATAAAGAACTGAATGCCTGCTATTTAAAGAAAGGAAACATTATCAGATTCCGGAGATGAGCTGTAAGGCATTGAATTTGGTTCTTAGATTTCCTAGCAGCTAAAGTGAAGAGAAGCATGTTGAGTTACAAGTTTTCTGTGTCGTAGTAAAGAAAGCATGTGTTCTGTTGTTGTTAAAATACTTATTCTTGATTTCAACCCAATCACTATTTGTATGTATATGTGTTCATATGTTATCTAATGTGTCTTTTTAGAAGAAGCATTGTGATAGAAAGAGACCTTGTAGAAAACAGAAAAATAGGTGATTAGTATGTTTGTTAGATCTGTTCTTTCTAAAATGAAATGTCTACACAATTTACATGGGTTTTTTCTATTTCTGTCAATGGCATCACCATCCTCTAGGTTGTTAACACATGAAACTTCCATCTTTGACAATGTGATAGAAAAAGATAAGTGACTGTGAGGGTGTCCCACCTCGAACTCCAAGTATCCCAACTTAAATTTATCTGTGCTTACCACATTATCTTCTTTAGCTTCTTGTTACCCCTCTCTGTACTTTGCATTTCAGTAACATTGAACCAGAAGTCACTTTCTGAGTTGCTTGTACCTTTGCTAATAATATTACTATACTACGCTGCTTCCCATCTGTCTTACACCTGAAAGCTTCTACTCTTCCTTCCCTATTCGGTAGATATAAGAGCTTCTACACTTCTAGTAATCTGTTTATTTTATTATAATGTAATTATTTACATTCCTACATTTTCATACCTTTCTGAAGCAGAGGTGTATCATTTTATCTTCATATGGCTAGATTCTGCACAGTGCCTGGCATATAATTGACACTCAGTAAATATTACATAGTGCATGAACTAACATATTAGGTATGAGGAGAGCAAAGTTACTCTTTTGTGAGCAACTTCCTATTGATGGACAATGGTAGAAAAAAACACTTCCAAATCAGCATTCTCATCAGAAAGAAACATGTTGTCTTTAGTACCTGTGCAAAAACCAATTGCTTCAGAATTAGCACTATGTAAAATATAATAATGAAAAACAAAAAATAGGACAGTAACTGAAAAATGTTTATGGTGTAATGGCAGAGGTTATTATAACTTCCCCCATTATTGAAGGCAACCTTTATGATCCTTATATAACATGTAATTATTAGAAAACTTATGTCTGATGAGCCTAACAACATTTTAGCTTTAAAGTGTACACCTTTCACTCTCCATTTAACAAAATAAACTTCCTTATAGACAGAGAATGTGATGTGAAGACACAACAAAACAACAGGTTGGTGGCTCTTAATTTGTCATAGCAACCAGTGGGGACGAATACACATCTCTTGGTGATTTGGCCTTTTGCTCCTCCATAAGAATTTGAGAATGATTTAGTTAAATTAAATGACATTATTGTTCAGGTTGGTTTTTTTTTTTTAATTTTTTAAATTTAATTTGGAAGAGATTGACATCTGTAGAATATCTACTTTTTCTATCCCAAGGAGTCTTTATTTATTTATTTAGGTTTTCCTTAATGTTCATACATTAAAACTTATCTTTTCCTCTAAGAAAGATTTCTGTATCTTTTAAAATAAATAGTAAAATAGTAAGCACATTTTATTTTATTTTTTTTAAATATTATTAGTCTTTACCCAAGGATTTTTTTAATTGATTTTTGAGAGAGAGAGAGAGAGAGAGATCCATGTGAGAGAGAAATATCAATCACTTGCCTCCTCGCACTTACCCCAACCAGGGAATCAAACCTGCATTCTAGGCATGTGTCCTTACTGGGAATTGAACCTGCAACCTTTTGGTGGGACAGTGCTCCAACCAGCTGAGTCACCTGGCCAGGCTGCATATCTTTGTTATGGTCAAGAAGAGTTACATTTTAGAATAAGATTAAATTTAAAAGGAATGACTTTGGCTTTCTACAGAAGGAGCTCATGTGACTATTTCATTAAATGGTGATTTAGATACAGGTCAAGAAGAAAGAATGGTCATTTGGATAAAAGCATATAAATCACTACTTTATATCTTATAGCAGAATAAAATCTAAATCTAATTCCTCAGTACAAAGTGGAAGAAAAAAATAAGCATAATTATTTTAAATATTGCAATAGGGAAGGCCAATCCTAGAACTTACACCAAATTTAGAAATTGTCACAACAATGATTGATAAATTTTCCTATGTAAAATATTTTATATTTCTAATAGTACAAATCACCATTAACAGTGTGAAAAGACAAATAGCAAACTAAGAAACATTTTCAACATATTTATAAGAGTTGATTTTCTTAGTTTGTAGATTGTTAACATTTATAAAATGTTAACATTTGGAATGTTAAATTTTAAAATTTGGAAAAGGTTATAAAGTATGATGTCAAGCCATGGAGATAGACTCATACATTGCTGGCAGAATGTAAACTAGAGGGCAATTTGACTGTTAAGTATCAAAATTTAAAATGTACATATATATAGCCTTTGAAACCACCATTTCCATTTCTTAGTATTCTGAGGATATAAGTGGGTAAGTGTGTATAGGATCTATGCACTGTTGTTTAGAATACTGAGCAATTCGAACCAATATAAGTACTCATTTTGGGGATTGATTTTGAATTTTGAGTATATTCTTACAGTTGTGTTATGATTCTCAGGAATTGTTAGCATTCTAATAATTACTAAATAAATAAGTTGACTTTTTTCACATGAACACAAAAGTACATTTCAGATATATTTTCATTTCTTTGACTATCTTTTACCATTTAGTCCCCTTCTATTCCCCTTCCCCCTCTTTGAGAAGTTTTTAAGGAGTGAGTAAGCATTTTTATAAAAGCAGCTGTTATATGTTGTTAATAATAGCTAATATTTTTTACCACTTTTATGGGGCTGGCTCTGGAACAAGCATTTTATATGTTGTTACCTGACTTAATCCCTGCAATAGCCCAGTGTGGTAGATAGTAATTAATCTCCAAGGAAACTTGAGTATTAAATAGCTAGCAAGGAGGAAGATGCAGTGGAGAAAGTCAGAGTATCTGGGTTCTGATCTCAGCTGCATTACTTATTTAACACTTTTATAGATAGTTTACCTGTCTATAAAATTAAAGTAATAGTACCTCATATTGTTGGAAGATTATATGAAAAAAATGCATTTGAAACAGAATTTATAGAAGAATTGAAAACATTATTTGAATTTTAATTGAAACCTTAAAGGTGATAAAATTGAACCAGAGCTATTATGACCTATTCAAAGTCAAGTAAAAATTTATTCTTAAGAAATAAAGTGAGTACAAACCACTGACCAATTTTCATGGTGATCTAGATTCTGTACTTTATTCTCAGTCTTTTTTTTTTTTAAGATTTTATTTATTTATTTTTAGAGAGAGGGGAAGGGAGGGAGAAAGAGAGGGAGAGAAACATCAATGTGTGGTTGCCTCTCACTTAACCCCTCCACCAGGGACTTGGCTCGAAACCCAGGCATGTGTCCTGACTGGGAATTGAACCAGTGACACTTTGGTTTGCAGGCCGGCACTCAGTCCACTGAGCCACACCAGCCAGGGCTATTCTCAGTCTTTTAACTATTTAAAAATAAGGGTAGCCTTGATTGGTGTGACTCAGTTGGTTGGGCATCATCCTGCAAAAGCAAAGTTTGCCAGTTTCATTCCCCATCAGTGTACATGCCTGGGTTGCGGGTTTGGTCCCCAGATGAGGTGCGTTAGAGAGGCAACTGATGGATGTTTCTCTTCATTATAAGTACCCTTGGAGGCCATGCCCAAATGGGTCCTTAAGAAGGGGTCATGGTATAGACTTCCGTATAAGTCACCTGGCACCAAGGAATAAGCAAAAGTCACACGAGGTAACTGTGGTGTTCACTCAACTTTTGTTAATGAAGATTATATCCTACCCACACTCTTAACAATCTGGGACACAGATGGCAAACACAAGGTCTGCGGGCTGAATCCGGCCCTCCACCTTGTTTTATGCAGCCTGGCACCTTGTTTCTGCCCAGCGGCAGCACCGAGCTCCTTGCCCCTAGTTAAGCAGTAGATAGGTTTATACAGTCCTAAAATTACATTTGGCCCTTTGAAGGCAATCAAGAGGCTGATGTGGCCCCTGGTGAAAATGAGTTTGACACCCCTGATCTAGGAGGGAAATAACACACAGCAATCAATGAGGGTAATGAACCGAGTCCCAGAGTCTCAGCCAGTGGGTCCAGGAGACAGCAAGGTGGGCAAGGGAGCTGTCAGTGTCTTGCAATGCAAACTCTTGGGGAGTTGGGTCTGCAGGAGAGCCAACGAAGTCCTCCATCCAGCAGGGCAGAGTCTCCAGCAACACTGCAGTTAGGAGATCAGCATGGCATGGAGCAGCGTCTTGGTATGTGGAGCTTAGCTGTCTTGGCAGTGGTCTGAGTCCCCTCTTCTTGTGTCCTTGAGGGCAGTGTACCTACCCCCTTCCGAGTCCCTCGATAAGTGTCTTGAGACCCTTGATAAGTCATCAAGGAATTCCCGGTGGGCTTATCCTGGGGTACTCCACCTCTACAGACATGTCTCTTTGGGTCATGTGTGCAAATATCGTGAACACTCCCTCTGCCAGGCATGATTTCAGTAGTTTCCTTCTTGAACCAGACTCGATTGCTCTTACTCTAAGCATGACTGACCCACAGCCATATTGTTTGACTGGATGATGTCATTTTATACAGCCCTGCTCTCCACACATTCACACATTGATGATTCTCCCTAAAAAAAGTTAGCTAAAAGTTATATTTTGGGGAAACGAAGAATTGAATGAGTAAGAGGAAATAAAATTCATTGTTGGTATTTTATTTCTAGTGAACACAAGAAAGCCCTTAAATAGTGTCACTTAGCAACATTACTCTTCCCTCTCCACCTAAAACTAAATGAAAATAGCTAGTGAAACGAGTTCCTGGACCCAGTTTACATGCGTGCACATATGTGCACATACTTCCCTACACACCTTCCCTTCAGGGTGTCTGAAATTTCAATTCAGTTTTGACACCATCAACCCAAAGATAGAAGAAGATTCCACAGGTAAAGAGCTCAACCCTCTCCTTGGGTTTTACTAATTTGTCAGAATGCCTGGCAGAAAGCAGGAAAACCTGTTTACTCACTAGATTGCCAATTTATTACAAAGGGTATTAAAGGATACAAATCAGCAGTGAATGAAGGAGCCTCTGTCGTGGATCTTGGGGCCTGCCCAGTGTGGAGGCACGCAGAAGTGTTCGGGGTTCCCAGTGTGGAACCTGAAAAAAGAGGGCAGCGGAGCTGTCCTTTTGGTTTTCATAGAGGCTTCACCAGTCAGGATTGGCTAAGTCGTTGGTCATTGTTGATTACACTCAGTCACCAGCCTTTTCCCCTCCCCAGAGTTTGGCGGTAGAACTGAAAGTTCCAACCCTCTAATCATGTGGTTGACTGCAGTGGCAACCGGCCCCAATCTTAGGTGCTTTCCAAAAGTCACCTTATTAACATAAGAAAAGATCCTTATCACTCTCAGCACTTAGGAAATTTCAACGGTTTTAGGAGCTCTGCGCCAGAAATGGGGACAAAGACCAAACACTTATAGATCTTGTTGACCAAACATAAGTAAATTAGGACTTGTCACTAGAATTAATTGACAAAGTTTTTATTCAAGGATCAAGAGTCTTTTTTCTAAATTATATTTTATTGATTATGCTATTGCACTTGTCCAATTTTCCCCCTTTACACCCTTCCACCCAGCACCCCCTACTCCCTCAGGCAATGCCCCCACCATGGTTCATGTCCATGGGTCATGCATGTAAGTTCTTAGGCTATTCCATTTCCTATGTTGTACTTTACATCCTCATGGCTACTCTGTAGCTACCTATCTGTACTTCTCAGTCCCCTCACCTCTTCACCCACCCCTCCACACCGTCCTTCCATCTGGCAACCATCAAAGCACTGTCTATATCTATGATTCTGTCCCTGTTCTTGTTTGCTTAGTTTGTTTGTTTGTTTGTTTTTTTATAATTTAGATTGGTTTAATCTTGAAATATAATCCAATAAGGCTGAAAGCTAAACATTTCAGGTCCTGTACCAAATAGTAAAATACTCGAAGGCCTTCAGGATCCTTTGACTGATTTACATCAATAAGAGAACCTATTTTTGATGTAGTAAAAGACATGTGTTCATCTCCGATTATAATTTCAAGCTCCTGCCGGCCAACTCTGTCAGGGGGAGGCCACAGAGCATCAACTTCTTTTGTGATTTTGCTGTCATCGATAATCCTCTTCAGTTCCTCCATCACACTCTTGTGCACATACGCCTCTTTTCTGATCATGACATCATTTTTATAGTTGCTGTTGTTGGCATATCTAAGCTTTCTGTCCATCCGGAACTCGAACTCCAGAAACTCGTGTCCAAACTTGCCCTTGTGCCTGACATAGTAGCACAAATAGAAATCACTGGCCAAAGCCATTTTTCCCCGCAGAAATCGCGCCGAAAGCTCCGCCAATGTGCCACCCGGCCTGCTTAGTTTGTTTCTTAAATTCAGTTGTTGATATGTATTTCTTTTGCCATTTTGTTGATAGTTTTGACCTTTTTCTTCAATAAGTCCCTTTAACATTTTATATATTAATGGTTTGGTGATGAACTCCTTTAGTTTTTTTCTTATCTGGGAAGCTCTTTTTTTAAAAGATTTTATTTATATTTAGGGAGGGAGAAAGAGAGGGAGAGAAACATCAATGTGTGGTTGCCTCTCACACACCCCCTACTGGGGACCTGGCCTGTAACCCAGGCACGTGCCCTGACTGGCAATTGAACTGGTGACCCTTTGGTTCACAGGCTGGCACTCAATCCACTGAGCCACACCAGCCAGGGTTAGGAAGCTCTTTACCTGCCCTTCAATTCTAAATGATATCTTTGCTAGGTAGAGCAATCTTGGCTGTAGGTCCCTGCTTTTCATGACTTTGAATATTTCTTGCCAATCTCTTTTACCCTGCAAAGTTTGACAGTCTTATGGGGACTCCCTTGTAGGTAACTAACTTCTTTCCTCTTGCTGCTTTTAAGATTCTTTATCTTTAACCTTTGACATTTTAATTAGAATGTGTCTTGGAGTGGTCCTCTTTGTGTCCATCTTGTTTGGGACTCTGCTTCCTGCACCTATCTATTTCCTTCACCAAATTAGGGACGTTTTCTTTCATTATTTTTTCAAATAGATTTCCAATTTCTTGCTCTTTCTCTTCTCTTTCTGGTGAATGTTGAGCTTCTTGAAGATGTCCCAGAGGCTGCTTACACTCTCCTCATTTTTTTTTTATTCTTTCCTCTTGTTCTGCTTGGTTGTTTTTTGCTTCCTTATGTTCCAAATCATCAATTTGATTCTTGGCTTCATCCACTGCACTGTTGTTTCTCTGAAAATTGTTCTTCATTTCAATTAGTGAAAACTTTGTTTCTGACTGGATCTTTTTTTATGATGCTGACATCCTCACTAAGTTCCTTGAGCATCCTTATAATCAGTGTTTTGAACTCTGCATCTGATAGTTCACTTAATCTCCATTTCATTTAGCTCTTTTCCTGGAGTTTTGATCTGTTCTTTTGTTTGAGTCATGTTTCTTTGTCTCCTCCTTTTGGCAGCCTCCCTGTGTTTGTTTCTAGGTATTAGGTAGAGCTGCATTGACTCCGTATCTTCTTGGTAGTGTGGCCTAATGCAGTAGGTGTCCTGTAGGGTCCAGTGGCACAGCCTCCTCTATCACTCAAGCTGGGTATTCAAGGTGTGCCCTTTATGTGGCCTGAGGACACCTTTCTCTTTTAGTTGAGCCTTGGTTGCTGTTGGCAGATCAATGGAAGGGATTTATCCAGGCCAGTCAGCTGCAGGAATTGGCTGTGACCACTTACCACCCGTCTGCACCCTTCATGGAGGATTAACTATGCAGGGGCAGGAAGGCGGTGCTCTGACATGGTCTGTAGCTTTCCACTGGGTGCTCTGGCCCTGGAGTTTCCAGGGGGGTGCAGGCCAACGTCAGCCCTCATGTGTGTTTTGCCTGGGGCCACCCTGCCTGATGTATAAAGGAGTCTGAGGTGGTTGCTACTTGTGCTGGGCTTGCAGATTCCCAGGCAAAGCCAAGCTGAGAACCTAGATTGGCTGCTGCTAATGCCAGGCCCGGGGCTCACTGTGGCCAGCTGTTGCCTGTTTCATGGGATTTAGGAAGTTGTGCAGCAGGAGCCAAGACCAGCCATTCATGTGGAAAAGCAGCTTGGGTGGGTCTATAAGTTGGGGGGAGCAGAGTCCCTGGTGATCTTCAAAACAAGTCAAACAGTATCAGCCAGGTTGATGGAGTCTTAGCTCTGTGGAGGGAGGTTTTAGAAAAGGGGCAATGGCCTCTGCTCACCCTGATGCCAGACACTTCAGTTCTTTCCTGTATGCCACTGGTGCCCCTCAAACTGCCTCCCCAGCACTATTTTTCCCACAGAGGGAGTGAGTCTGAGTAGGTGAGTCCATGTGTGGATTCTTTAAGACGAACTGCTTGGGGCTCCAACAGTTTCTTCCACAGACTCAGTCCCCGCTGGTTTTTGCAGCCAGAAAAGTTTCACAACACGAGTCCCCGTGATTTTTAGAGGACTCTTATTAAAGCTGGGTAAAGTGAAACAGGGAAAGGCCTAGGATAGAAGCCACAGGAGACAGACTAGGTGAGGAAATTACCCTAGGGTAGGCTGTTTTGGCTCACTAAGCAGTCAGAGACAAGGGGGTCTTGGGAACTGGTTCAAGGAGTTAGCCTGGGACACATTTCCACTGCCCATTGCTCCCTGAATACAAGCCTCCTGGGTCCCTTAAGAGTTTGAGGAGATGCATGCCTATAGGGCACAGGTAGCAAACACAAGGCCCCCAGGCCGAATCCAGCACTCCACCCGGTGGCAGTGCCCAGCTCTCGCTTAACTGTTAAGCAGTAGTTACATTTACACAGTCCTAAAATTACATTCGACCCTTTGAAGGCAACCACTAGGCCGTTGTGGCCCCAGGTGAAAATGAGTTTGACACCCTTGTTGCAGGGGAAGAAGAGGGAGAGGGGAAAGGTTCTGGCATACTCCCCAGAGGGAGAAAGCATGCTGGGGCCTTCCTTTTGAGGGTTTTTAAAGGCTGGGGGTTTCGAGGAAGTCTTGGGGAGAATCTCAGTAGGATATTCATCAGCCTTATGCTGACATACCAGAGTGATTTATTCCCTTAACTTTATCTGTCCTTGAGTGTGATTGGCAAATGGCACTAATTGGAAGCTATTTACCTTCTGGTTGGGAAGAAGTGTAAACCGTGTACTCTTAAGTGTCCTTGGTTACAGAAGATAGGATTTTACAATTTACTAGATGCCTGTAAACAGCTTGTTTAACTATTTGTCTGTTTTCCTATTCCACCCGTCCTGGCTTGTCTCAAAAGGAGAAGACAGGAGGGGTCACCAGAATCCATCAGTGACAGATTAGGGAGGCAGGAGAAAGCAAAGCAGGGAAATCTCTGGGATCGGATAAAAAGTAAAACAAATAGACACATATTTCTGTTACACTGATGAATAAAGAATAGTTAACACTTAACAATTACACAATAACAATAAAAATGAAGTGTTCTCTGGTCTCCTGCTCTTGTGGGAGATAGTGTGCATTGGGTCTGTAAAAAGTTATCCTGACATTTCAAAGGTACGTTAATATAGATGCAAAAAGACAATAGACAAGTTAAGTTAAAGATTGATCTTCATCAAGGAAGAAACACTGGCCTAGGACATGACTACCCACCATGATTTGCATTTAGTTAGGAAGTTTTAATTTCAGACCATACTCGGTGGTAACTTTCAGTCTCTGCATTTGTAAGTTCGCCTTGCAGGCCTGCCCTGAGCTTGTCAGGTTTCATACGTGACCCCTTTCTCATCCACAATAAATTCTTGAGAAGAATCAGTCTTGCATTCTTAGCCTCTGAATTGGTTCGAGATAATGATGTTCCAAATGTCCAATGTCTGGATAATTTATGTCAGATGGTGTAGACAGGTGAACATTCTTTCCTAAGTTCTTTACTTGAACATTCTTTTCTAAATTCTTCTGAGGGCTATCTGTAGGATTGTGTGTGTGTGTGTGTGTGTGTGTGTGTGTACACACACACACATATCTCCAGGAATGGATGCACAACTGAAAAGTTCAAAAATTTAAGTCCTCAGGCCAAAGTAAAATAAGATCTATTACTCATGTTTCAGCTCTGATCCAAGGAATTTTGTTAGCTTGGTTACAGTGACTGTTTTGTGTCTTCACTCTTTCCTCAATCAGTGTCACAACTAGTAAGTTGTAAGTTTGTGTTACCCAAAATTTCTTGCCATTGTCTAAATTCTTTTAAATCAGCAGCTTCAAGGTTCACAGTCAGTTTTCCTTTTCCATCTATTATCCTTAAAGCCTTCTAGAGGCTAGTTGGTTATTACTATACTATAAGCCACTTCTTATAAACATGCCATTTCATGTTAAATGTCTTTAAGAAAAATAATTATCCCTTTGTGCTTCTATTTCTTTCCATAAAAATCTGAAAATGGTGGATCCGAACATATATAGTTATTAAAATAATTATATAGAGTGCTTTGCTAGGTTTTTGGCAACTGCAAAGGAGTAAAGGATTTGATGGAATAATAAAAGAATCCTATTAAATATAAAACATGTTATTAGTATAAAACCGAGAGGGGTTGGATTGAATCAATAATTTTGGAGAAAGTTTTATGGGGCAGTAACTTGAGCTGTACCTTGAAAGATGACGAGCATTTGAATAGAAGTAAAAGAAGAGCAGTTTAGGTGAATGTTGCGGAAAGCCCCCAGAGGTCTAAATTCTGGATAGATTTTGAAGAACTGACATGCAGCTTTATTCAAATTTATAATAGCTTTAATAGGGGAAACTTATATACATGGGCTGTGCAGCTGCCTCCTTCCTGGGGTGGCCAGATGGGAAAAATCCCCCCCCCCCAGAACAAGGTCTTTTTTTTTTTTTAATAAGATGTTAATAGTCAATGCATTTCTAGTTAACAGATAACAGCAGACAGTTATCCACATTCTACACATTCATCAACCTCCTTCCTGTGGGGCATGACATTCATCTTTGGGCAGCATTCTGGCTTTCTGGGTAGTCAGTCAAGCCTGAGGCCACAGAGAGTTGAACAGTCACAGAAGGTTAAACAGAGTCCAGCATTTCCCAGATGCCTTTGCCACTGGAGCCACACTGCATCTCTGACTTCCACAATGAAGGTGATGGTGAGAGCATAGGTATGAATGCAGGAAACTGGAAGGCAGTGGTCTAACAAGCTTACCCCCTAGAAACGATGATTTAATGGCAAGGTGAATAGAAAGGAATGAGTGGGAGACACTGTAGGGAGATGATTTATGAGATTTGGTAACCAGGTTTTAATGAGGATTTAGGAAGTAGAGATTATGCGGCTCATACTACTTTTTGAAATCCTGGTTTTATTTTTGAATTCCTAGTAGGAACAGATTTCCCACTGCTAGTACTAATAATATCAAGGCTACTCACCCTACACACTGTAACTCTGCGTCATTCATTCCCAGTCAGTGCTATTGCCATTCAAAGTGTAGTCTGCAGACTGGTGCTGGTTTATCAGCTGTTCATTACATGTCTGCAATGTTGAATGCAGGAATTGAAAGAATTGAGGAGCTCATGCCAATTTAATGATGCTGTGACAGCCAAGCATTGATTGTAGGCTTATTCTATGGGGTGCCCTCCAGGGGTGTCCAACCTGTGGCCCCAGATGGCTATTAATGTAGCCTAACACAAAATCGTAAATTTACTTGAAACATTATGAGATTTTTTTGTGATTATGTGTCACAATGTATTTAATGTGTGGCTCAAGATGACTCTTCTTCCGCTGTGGCCCAGAGATACCAAAAGGTTGGACACCCCTGGTAGACCATTCTCGGTGCTCACCACTTTCTTTTTTAATAATTCATTTATTGTAAAGGATTAGTCCATAATGAATTGGAATTAAAAACAAAAAACTAGTCCTTCTATGATAGTTTGAGAAGCATGGTCTCTATAGTGTGTTCAGAATTGAATACATTCTATCTTATTCTGCTTTTATCCTCTGTTGTTTTAACGTATATTTTCCCCCAGTGTAATAGTACTTACTCTCTCTTACTCTTCAAATATGCATGTTTAATTATTTTCATTGTCCAGAAGAATACCTTTGAGTGTATGGAAATGAAATAAGACATTATTTTTTATTTTGGAGTTGTGGAATTAGATCCAGAATATCAGTAGTGCTGTATTTTGATTATGCTCCTATTGTCTGACTACTCAATTGAAAAAAATGGAAGGCAGTATTTTATATAATGATGTACTAAGAGCTAGCTAGTCTTGGTTCTATAAAAGTGAGGGTAATGCATTTGGTTGCAGTAAACTTCAGTAATTGGTGATACAACAGTGCAATTTCTAGACTTAGAAAAAAATTACTTTTTTCATTTCAATTTCCATTAACTTTTTTTTTCAGACTCTTTTTAGACTAACTCTCAGATTCAGCTAAAGTGTGGCCGACCTCATAAACTGGGATGTCATGAGTTCAATATTAGACTACCTAGAAGCATAGATCAGCAAAATAAGAAAAAAAACCAGAAACATGCCCTCATTAGCAGTCATTCTGCATTTCCCCATACTCCTTGCCCCTGGCAACTATTAATCTACTTTTCATCTCTATTGATTTGACTGTTCTGCGTGTTTCGTGTAAATGAAATCATAAAATTTGTGGTCTTTTGTTTCTGGCTATTTTTACTTAACATTAGTTTTACTTAATGTGATGTTTTCAAAGTTCATCCGCATTTTAACATGCAGCAGTACTTCATTACTGTTTATGGCTGAAAAATATTCAGTTGTATGGATATATCACATTTTGTTTATCCATTCATAGATTGATGGACATTTGGATTATTCCACTTACTGACTGTTAATGAATATTTGTGTGGCCAAATTTTCAATTTTTGGATATATATATGTTCTAGGAGGTGAATTGCTGGGTCATAAGATAATTCTATATTTAGCTTTTGGAGAACTGCCAAACTGTTTCTAAAGCAGCTACATCAATTATATTCCACCAGCAATGTATGAAGATCGAAATTTCCCCACAGGCTTGCCAACACTTGTTATTGTTCATATTTCTGAGTACAGCTGTTGCTGGTGAAGTGGGGTTCTTGAAATGTAACAAGGACCGCATTCCAGGAGACCCATGTATGGGAGATTGTGGCATGGTAAGATTTACTTGTGGTGCCAGGTGCAGAGTCAAAGGAGTGCTCCTGGGTTCCCAAAGTCTCATCTCTTTCCACTTAATCATGGAAGAAGTCCAGTCTTCTCTTCATCAAGCCAAAACAGACCAAGGTCCAAAAGTTCTGTGCCATCAGCAGTGTCAGTCCCCATCCAGGTAGTTTAGGACTGTTCCTGGCTGTTGGGGAAGCCTAGAGTTGGAGTCCATGTGGCGGTCAGCTATGGGGCTGCTAGGACTAGATCTTTGGGGTTATGTGTCCCTTATCCAATCCAGTCTTTTCCCCAGGCTAGACTGATAGGCCTCTATGATTGCCATCTTTGCTCCTATTGCCCATGTGCTTAGTCTGGGCTAGTGGACCAGAGAGATTGAAAAGTCAGTTTTTCCTCATTGTACAGGTAGGGAGGGGTGTTAATCCCCTTGGCCTGGCAATATGTGACCCGCCCTGGGGTTTGTGAAGCTGTAGCTTCTTGGTTGAGTAGGTTTATGCTCCCTAATTGATTATGCATAATGTCTGATTTCCTTTGCTACCTTTATTAATATTTAGCTACCTATGCTAACATAGCCATTTTAGTGGACAGGAAGTCATATCTCATTGTGGCTTTGATTTGCACTTCCGTTATGGCTAATGATGATGAGCATTGTTTCATGTGCTTATTAATCATTTGTATATATATATATTTTTAAGACATGTCTATTCAAATCTCTTGCCTTTTTTTTTTTAAGATTTTATTTATTTGTTTTTAGAGAGAGGGGAAGGGAGGGAGAAAGAGAAGGAGAGAAGTATCAATGTGTAGTTGCCTTTTGTGTGCCCCCAGCTGGGGACCTGCAACCCAGGCATGTGTGTTCCCTGACTCGGAATCAAACTGGTGACCCTTTGGTTCATAGATCAGCACTCAACCCACTGAGCCACACCAGCCAGGCTTCCAATTTATTTTTAATTATAAAAGAAATTGTGTGCTTTATTCATGAACAAGCTTGAATAGTAGGAAGTACATAAAGTAAAAAGGGTTTTGTTTTGTTTTGTTGGTTGGTTTGTTTTTTTTATTTTTAATGAGCAAAGCCAGAAAGATCTAAAACTGCAGCTCTTTGATGAACCATTTGTTCTTACTGGTCTTGTACCTCTCTTTGAACTTGATCTTGGCCTCCCATTGGGCCTTGAGTTTTAGAGCAGGGCCTCTGAAGACCTAGTTGACGACAGTTTTGTCCAAGGGGATATCCATAGAGTACCTTGTGGGCATGAAATGATTATAATTTTCTTCTAGCCAATGGCAGCTGTCACTTTACAGGGATAGTGGTCACTTCCAGCCACCAGAGCATGGATGTAGGGGTGGTCTCAGGTGCCATCTTCAGTGTCCATCAAGATGACTGCTTTGCTCCCGGAGTAGCGTCCGGCTAGGATCAGCACTACCTTCCCAGGTTTCATAAACTTGCCCATTTTGACAGCAGCCACTGAGGCCTACAGCAGAAAGGCTAAAAAGAAAAAGTTTACCATTTCCCCTTTTTTCTTTAACCTTCTTACTTCCCCAGAAAATAAGCCAAACAACAAAATTCATGAATACATCCTATACACCTACAGATGTCTTGCTTTACATAATAAATTCAGTCTTCTTAGTTTGCATTGAGAACATTTCATAGCATATCTCAAGGATACTTTTTCAGTTTTATTTTTATTAAAATGCTCTAAGCTCTAACCAAATGAATCATTTTGCTGGCTCCTGTTAGGCTTCACATGTTCTTCATTCTGTATTTCTTTGTGTGTAGAATGCCCTTCCTGTTCAGCCCATCAGTTCATGTTCAAAGTTCTTCTTCTCCTTGAAGGTCTTTTCAAGTAATACGTCCTCAGGCATTTCTTCTTTCTCCACTTTCATACCTTATTGAGCTTTGAAAATAATTTTGTGTTTCTAAATTGCCGTTACACTTTGTCACTTCATTTTCAGAACCTAACACTGTGTACTGTGAGTACAGTTACACGGGTGTGGGAAAAGTTGGTTTACAGTTGTAATACAAATGATACAATAATTAATAAATAATAATACAAGAATAAACTGTTCCACATATAGCGGGAAACCTATTTTGCCCACCCAGCTCTATGTTTAGTTTTGTGTGCCCTGGATTTGTACTGACAGTTCTTCCAGAGCAGTATTATCTGTATTCGAGCTTTGTAATACTTAAAGTACTCATAAAGCCTGTTGTTAGGTACCTGTTTACTGAATACATTTTAGACATGATATATTACCACTCAATGGAAGTACTGATTGTAAACTGTCTTAGGGAGAAGTTAGAGGCATATCTGTGAATTGAAAATAGAGCTTG
>VMDR010023335.1:0-15661 GCA_007922815.1 Macrotus californicus | reverse complement strand
TTCTCCGTTAAACTGTAAGCTCCAATATTATAGAGGTCGTGCTATATTTTGCTCACTATTTGTCACAAATGGCCCAATTTCTATATAATTTCAGGTACCTAATATTTGCTGAATTCAAGTGTCAGAAAAACAATGAATTGATAAATTATGGAAACCATAGAATAAGAGATAGGAAAAGGCTGGAAGAATAAGAAGATGAGGAAGAAAGAACACAGATATTAATCTAGTTCCAGTTTAGATCTGTAACAATTTCATGACCCAGGACACATTTCACAGCATCTAAAACTGAATTTTCCCATCATAAAGTTCGCAGACTAGGCCATGATTTTTTTTTTGAGAATCAAATAATAAAGTAAATAAGGGGGTTCTTGGTTCTGCATCTGAGGAACTTGGAAGTTGCCCCTGCACCCTAAGACAAATAAAAATCTGAACGGATTGGAAACTCAGTACCTCTTCCAGGAGCCGTGAGAGATGGGGACACGAGAGCATCGTGGGCTTCAAGAATGCAGGGAGAGATGGGGTGCTGCAGGGAGCCCTGGTTTACCAGAGCAGCACCTCCCAAGCAGGAACCACTTGTGGGGACCAGCGTCAGGCTAGGAAAGCCTGAGCGGTAGTTGTCTGAGAGTTGAAGGCCCTAGTAGCACCCATTCGTGGGGAGATGGGTGCGCGATATGGTGAGATTTACCTCCGGGGGCTTGACCTGTTTCCCACAGTCAGTATTGGAGGAAAAGCCAGATTGAAGAGGGGACACAGATTACTTATATCAGGAATGAAAGAGAGGACGTTATTGCCAATTCCATGGTCATTAAAAGAAAAATGAAAGGATGCTATGACTAACTCTGTGCTCACAAATTTGGTGACTTAGATAAAATTGACCCACTTCTTGAAAGACACATCTGCCAAAAGAAACAGACATTCAGAATAGGTCTATATATGTATTAAGTAAATTGAATCAATGATTAATAACCTTCGAAAACAGAAATCACCGCACCTAGAAACACGCACTGGTGAATTCTGCTGAGTATTCCAGGAAGAAATTATACACATTCTCTACAGCTCTTTCAGATCTAGAGGGCCAGTGACCAGGCCTACCCTCCATAAAGACATTACGATCAGGGAAAGCTACAGACCAATATCTCTTCTGAACATAGATGCAGAAATCCTCAATAAAATATTAGCAAATTGCGTCCTACAATACATGAAAAGAATTCCGCACCACAAACAAGTAGGATTTATCCCCGGTGTGCAAGGCTGGTTTAATATTTGAAAACCAACTAATTTAATCTGTCACATTATCAGGCTAAAGAAGAGAACGGACGTGATCATATTAATAAATGCAGAAGCAGCACATGACAAAAGCCAGCTCCAGTTTATAAAAAAAAAATGGAAAAACAAAGACAAAAACAAAGCAACCTTCCCAAGAAAACGAAATGCATTAGTGAGGAATAGAGGAGAACTTCCTTACCTCACCTTGATAAGGAAAGTATGGTGCTAACATCCTGCTTCGCAGTGACGAAATTGTGTGCACAACGGACAGTGAAAAGGTCTGTGGTGGCCCACAGGCAGGTGTGTTAAGGAGGGAACAGGTGGCATGCAGAGGATGTTCAGGGCAGTGAAAATACTGTGCATGATACTAGAATGATAAGTCCGTGTCATTTTGCAGGGTGGGGCAAAAGTAGGTTTAGAGTTGTTTGTGTGGCAAATAGTACAATTACTAATAAATAATCATACAAGAATGGACTCTGTTTCATATTCTCACTAACCTAAACCTACTTTTGCCTACCCCTGTATTTACCCAAACCCATCGAAGTACAAAACCAGGAGTGAACCCTCAGATGAACTATGGACTTTGGGTTATTATAATGTGTCACTGTAGGTTCATCCACTGTGACAAATGTGCTGCTCTGTTGGGGGTGTTGGTGATGGGGGAGGTCAGGCATGTGTTGAGGTAGATGTACGTGAAACTCCTGTGCCTTCCTCTCAATTTTGATGTGAACCTAAAACTGCTCTAAAAATAATTTTGAAACAATAATAAAGTCATGGTAAATATGCTTTATAAATTGTCAAATACGAAAAAAAAATGTTAGCTGTTCTATTGTCTATATGTCTATTGTTTGACATTTAGCAAGCCACCGCAAACGCCTCAAATTGCTGACGCACATCCCCAAGCATAGCGAGGTGGGCGGGATTGTCTTCAGAACCCTCTGTAGCGAATATTCTCTGACCTCTTACTCAATCAAGCCAGCATTTTCTGCAACCTCCTATATGCCACCCTAGTCTATATAACGTAGTGTTAAAAGAAAAAGAGGGCCAACAAGTGTAGAAAAACAGTCACTTCTCCTGCGGAGTGATAATGTACTAATAGAAGTTAACTGCAAGAACATAGCTTGATGTATGGATAAGTTCCCATTATTCCCTTAATTTTCTTATGTGTGGCCCTTGCCGTGGTCTGGGCTACAAACAAAAGAGAATGAAACAGGCAAGATTAGAATGTCTCAATTTCCAGTGCAGGCTTTTTTAAAAACAAAATGGATCGCCCCAAGTGGAAGGATTCTATAGAGTTAATTACATTAGAGATAATGTACCATCACAAAAAGAAATCAGATGTTCCTGTTTCATGCTTTAGCGGAGATTTGATGAGGGTAAGTTGCGTTTGTGTTGGAAATTATCTTGAAGGGGGTGGGGAAGCAGAGGAGAGAAAGACCTTGCAGACAGCGAGGTAAGTAGAATGCCAACACAGCTGCCAGTGATGGGGATTGGGGGAGGCGGGGCTAGGTGAGGAGAAGCAAGGCTTCCTGTCCTGTTCCCTTGAGTCACCTTCAGTTAAGTGTCCATCCTCACTTGCCTGTGCGTCGCTCACAGGTGCTCTGGCAGAAGTGACAAGTTGTACTTCCCAAGATTCCCTGTGCCCCGTCACACACAGGGCATGTTTCAACTGCCCTGTGTAGATGCATATCTGTTGATGTCTCAGCTTAGGGCACTTGTACAAAGCCCTTTCCCTCCCCTCACCCCAAAATAACCCCTAGTCACGACATCCCATGCCAGTGGCTGGGTCATTGGAGATCAGAGAAAACTCACTCTATTTACATGAACATCCAATATCATTTTAGCCTTCCGAAAGGGCCTATAACTTAAAAAAAAAACAAACTAATATGGTTTACATGTTTGAAAAATGTATTTTCTCTCAGAATCACTATTTCAAGAGGTCCTATAGAAACACTCTGTCAGTGCTGAGAAATATAGGTACAAACACTGATGATCCTTCACTTTACAAGCCTCTTTTTCCTATAGAGTAAAAAAGAGGAGAAATGTATACCATCAAAATGCAACTTGGGACAAGATTTTGACAGAAAGGCTTGGATTAAAAATGAAATGTACAATCACAGGATGCATGCATATTCATATGCTTGTCACAACATAAATGTATAGAGGTAGCTATTTTCTAACATATATAAATATAGGGTGTTTTGACAGATGTGACAGATATGTATACATATATATCTATTGCTATCAGTGCTTTTAAAACTGGTGTGATCGATGCTTATTTGCTACGTTTCATTATTTTTAGTCATAGTGTACCTGAGGAATAACTCCGTCTCGTTTTTAAAATAAGCAAACCATTTTTGCTTTCCTGTTAACCTTTGACAGTGCAAAGTAGAGCCATTCGTTAAGTACATAGTCTATGATTATTTATGAGATGCTAACTAGATGTGTGATGTGCTAATTATTAAGAAAATGCACATTTGGAACACCTCCAGGTGTCTCTCCCATTCCCCCGTTTCCCCCAGGGGTAGTTACTCTCCCTCTCCCTCTGCAAATCGTTAAGGTATTGTACCTTTCCTTCGGCAGACTCAAAAAGGCTTAAGAATAAAATTCAAAAAGCCGTCATGCATTTTAGTTTAAAAATATACGGTAAAAGGATAAGAAAATAAAAATAAAAGGGTGCTCAAGATGATGGGGAATTAAATGTTCATAACACTTTTAATTCTTCTGAAAGCTTGTTTTTATACCATGTGAACACTCTGACTGTAATGTTGTAAAGAGATAAAAGATGCAACTCTTATATTGAATTATTATACATCGGTAGCAGAACGATGATTTCAAATCCATCTTCGTGTTTATTTTTTCAAATCTCAAGCATAAATAGACGTTTTTCAATGAACACTGCTAGTTTGTGAGATAAGAGGAATGTTCGTTAAAGGCTTCGCACAGCCGTGTGCATGGCTTTATTATCGGTGGTGACAGCACTGGAAGCAAGTGGACGTCTATCATTTGCAATGAACCTGAGACTTGATTGAAATCTTTGCTATCTCATGTAGCTATCCGAACCCTGGGGGTCTGGCGAGGCATTTCAGTGCCCTCCTACCCTGTTCACCTATATCCACCTTTGATTTCCTGCAATCATTTTTCCACGTTAAGTGATCTTTCTGAAACAAAGTTGTCATCACGTCATTTCCTGTCTGTGCTGAAAATGCTTGGATTGTTTCCCGTTATTCTCAGAATCAAGGTGAAATCTGTATGTAGCCTCCAGAGTTCAGTTTGGTCTGGCTTCTCATGGCCGGCCCCCAGCCTTACCTTTTACAATGTCCTTCCGTGCTCTCTGCTTCCCAGTCCCCCTGGCTCTCTTCAGTCCCTCACTTTTTGGACATTCTCCTCATTCACGTTCGGCTGTTTCTCTCCCCTGGAGTATTTTCCTCCATCTTTGTCTAATAATGCCTTTGCATTATACTATCATTTCCCTCAGATAAACCACCCTAGATCTTTCTGACTTTCTAAGATCCCAATTATATTTCCTCTCACGGCCCCTATAATTTGCATTTTAATAATAATAACTTTGGAAATTTTAAGCTTGTTGCTCTGATTACTTAATTAATGTTTGTCTACTACATTGACTGTAAACTTCATGAAGCCAGGGCAGTGTTTGGTTTGATTCATGATCTCGACCCCGGTGGCGAGCCAAATATTTGACAGATGGTGAAGAGTGAAGAAGTATTTGTTAAGTAAGGACATACACGAGTAAAAGAATGAATTAATTAATGAACCCATTTTTTTTGTGGTGGCCTAGTAGTATATTTTAGGTATTATGAGTGCTCTCACCCTTGCTTTTTTTTGGAAAGCAGAATGTATAAAACGTTAATTAGAAACAGATATCTGTAGTCAATATCAATTTATATGCAGAAGTTATATAAAAATATTCGTTCTGAAAGTTGTTGAGGGTTTTGGTGGACGTATGGGTGGTGAGTACAGATTAAAACAAAACAAGAATGGTCAATGCACATCTTATGGATTTTTTTGAAAGTTCAGGCTAATCAGAGCTTAGGTTTCTCTATGTGATGAGAGTTTCCGAATAAAAATATGAGGCTCATGTCCTGACAGCAGGTTTCAGTGAGACGTACAGTATTTTAGATTCAAGAATTTCCCATTCTCTCTGGATAAGAAATATGTGACATTGTCCAAATGGGTAATACGGAGCAAGAGTTCTACTGAGGATTATACCAGAGAAATTGAAAGCAAAGGTCATGGGTCAAAGGTCAAAGGACATACATTTCCAGAAAAACAAGATTAATCACTGCACCATCTAGCAGTCTGTTTACAAACTTCTGTTTCATTGATTTGATTGCTTTTTAACCAGTGGTTTGACTGAATCAGTATTATCGTTGGATAGCATTGACCTGTCAGCTCAACCTGTTAGTTCAGTAAACTATTGAACCATTTAGAGCATGCATTTCCCTAGCCAAAAAACTTCATGGTCAAATAGGGCCTAGACAAATCTGGGATAGAAAAAACACTTTGAAAAATATTCATCACTGGCTTTCAATAGCAGCAACATCTAGGAAGAAGTCAAGTGTTTTTCAAGCCTTTCACGCTCAGTGTCACTTTCTTCTTTCCCCTCGATGATCTTGGACATGCTGCTTGGATGCTTTCTCACTCAAAATCTAAGCCAGCTGAGAAACTGCAGAGAGAACGGCTGTCAGTTTCACCTGAGAGGAGATGAGCCCACTAGGGGCAGTTTCTAGGGGAAAGAAGGTGAGGGGTAACTAATTGAGTACATGAAATATGTAAGCCAGTGGAGATAATGTACTTATTTTTATAAAGAGAAAACCATGCTAGAAGTCAAGTGTGGTAGATAGAAAAGTATTTGAAAATGTGAATATTGGAACACTGTGACTAATTCCCTAGGGAGTATTTGGTTCGCATGGAGAGATTGACAGTTGTAATTAGGCATGGGCTCAGAGAAAAATGGCAAGTTATTGGAAACAGATACATTTATACAGTGCTGGGGAGAGGCAAGATTTGATCAACTTGGATTGGATAGTAATCCAATGGATTGATAGCAATTCCCAGGTGGTTTTTGAAAACATGAACTCTGAGGTCAGAATGCTGGGTCATACCACTATTTCCTATCTATGTTGTCTTGGACAACTATTAAACTTCTCCTTGCTTCATTTCTCACGTTTGTAAAATGGAGATGATAACTGCATAGTAATAGTGCTTCAGTCACAGAGTTGTTGCAAAAACTCTATTGGATTTTGTTTGTAAAATCTATACACGTGCTTATCATAGTGTGTGTCTATAGCAGAACCTGCTAAGTTTCATTCATTCATACACACACACACACACACACACACACACACACACACAGCCTCTGCTGTTCTTGAACTCTGTGAGGTACAGGGCTCTCTGCGAAGGTCATTGTCTCCAGGAGAGTGATTGGTCTGGAGAGCGACTTCAGTTAATGACCTGATGGGAATTTAAGATTAAATACCCTATTTTGTTTTTCTCTTGAGCCGGGTGCTAAAGGTCTCTCAGAGGTCCCCAAAGGGGCTGAACCTGTTTCCCATATCAATTACCTTCTTGTTAACAGACTCTGTGCTGGCTTCATGACTCCCCCCTATGAATCTACACCTCCTTTCTAGTGTTTCCTGAGATTATTTCCCAAACAAACCACTTGTTCCCAAATACATGTTCCAGGGTCTGATTTGCAGGGGGGAACCCAAATGAAGACATTGGCTGAAAAATGTGAGCTATTATTATTATCTGTTTGAATAAATGTGATTTCTGCTGAATTACAGTCTGTGTAAATGACCTTATAAGTTGATGGCTCAGAGAAGGGCATCACTTTTTTTCCCTTCCTCCCCTTTGGCACTCATGGAGAGATATTACTTTTCATCTTTTTATTAATATTTTGGATTATTGTCTTCATTTTCTCATTGACTTTGTGATACGGCTCAGAAGTAAACCAATTAAATATGCTGGCTTCATATTTTCCTGGGAATTTTTCCTTAAATCGTCTTTTTGTTCTGGTCTTTGCCTGAGATCCCATGCAAGAAGGTTTTCAGAGGGGTTGCTGGCTGTTGGGTCACACAGACACTGCTTTCTTTCCTTTTCTGCGTGAACCTCCCCAGTATTCAGCAGACGTGAAATTTCCCCAAAATACTCAGACAGATAAGAGTCTTTATCTCATTTAATGGGTATCTCCTGAGGTTCAGTTGAAACACATGGAATAGGGAGTGTGAATGATCAGAAATCCGGGTATCGTCATATACCTATTTCCTGATAAATAAAACACTTTCAGAGTCCAGAAGGGGCCAGTAAGTGCAACTGGGGGGTACTGAATTAACAGAGGAGATTAAATAGGACTTTGTCCAGAGGAGAAGGTTGAGAAGTGAGTACTGAAGAGTTAATGCCGGACACCATGGCTAAGAATTCGAAAGCTTGTGTAGGAGACCAGTGAGGCGGGAACACGTGCACGTGTGTGGAAGTCAAAAGAGATCAGCCTGGAGAGACAGAGAAACTTACCTTTAGTTCACGCTAAGTCAGTAGATCTTGGAGTTAGCACACATCACAAAAAAGTTGGGGTGAGGCTCATTGCAGCTTTATTCACAATAGCCAAGACATGGAAGAAACCTAAGTGCCCATCAACAGAAGATGGTTAAAGAACACCATCACACACACACACACAGAGGACTAATTATTCTGCAACAAAAAAGGAGAAAACAGTGCCATTTGTGACAATATGAGGAAGTCAGACAGTGAAAGACAAATACTATATGATCTTGTAGGTAGAACTCAGGAACGATAGATTGGCAGTTGCCAGAGGCTGGGGGGAGGGGGAAGAAAAAGGAGACACTATTGGTCAAAGTGTACACATCTCCAGTGGTGAGATAAGTGAACTCTGGGGATCGAAGGTAGAGGATGCTGACTATGGTTAACGATGCTGCATTGTGCACACTTGAAAGTTGCTAAAAGGGTAGATCTTAACTATTCTCAGCACCACCACAATAACAAAATGTATGAGGTTAGCCGTGTGCTAACTAACCTTATTGTGGTAATCATTGTACAATACATACATGTATCATATTACACACTGTAAACCGACACAGTGTTATATATGTCAGTTATGTCTGAAAAAAGCTGGAAACACTTTTTAAAATAAACACCTCAGGAGCTTGTTAGAACACAGATTGCTGGGCCCCACCCCCCAGAGATTCTGATTCAGTGTAAAATTGAGAATTTACATTTTTAGCAGATCCCTAATTGACCCTGATGATCCTTGTCCAGAAACAATACTTTGAGAACCGCTGTGTTAACGAGCTATTTTGCATTTTATCCGGAAGGTATTGCTACTGGCAGATGTTAATTTTAATCATGCTCTGCAGGAGCATATAGATTATTTCTAATCTCCCTTGTACCACATCTTCAAGATTTTGAAAACTGCCTGCATATGACAGCTCGGTCCACCTTCATCCGGAAACAAGTTACCTTGTTCCGCAGAATTCTCTGAGAGCCCAAGGCTCTCAGAACACACTCTCCTGAGAATGTTCTTGTTTGTTTTAAAATATGACTAAATGTAGTGACATACAAATGGCTCTGCTATTTTACAGGTGAAACGGCCAGGGAAGGTTGTGAAAGGAGAAAGTGTGTTTTTAGCAAGACCATGTTCTCTTACGGATGTTGTCTGCAGGTGTGCTATCCGATGGAGCAAGAACCAAGTTTCACCGCCAGCTTGTTCCCACAAAAGCCCCAGGATTTCCTCCTGCATGAGGACTTTTGAAGACAATGAGAGGGGGGGGGGGAAGTAGCTTTTATAGTTATGGTAATGACTGATGTCGTTTACTTCTGTATTTCCAGAATCTGGAGAAATGTGTAGCACATAGAAGGGGCTCAAGAAACATTTGCTAAGAGAATTATTGAATGTATGCTGGGCCTTATCTCACATGTTTGCAAATTTCAGCAGGGCATTTACACAATATATCAAAATTAGCATCCCCTACCCCTGTCACTAAGTGAGTGTTGCTATAAGGAACAGCTTTATGGAAAGCCTCCCTACATCCTTCCCCTTTCTCAGCTTCCCACTCACACAGATGCTTCCACCAAGTACATACAAAGAGGTCAATCTCCATGCTTCTTGGGTGGTAACTTGAGAATCAGAAAAGGGATACAGTTTGGCAGCAATCTCAAGTATTCTATTAAATATGTTGAATTGTTGCTGGAGGTCAGTGGTCCGACTTCTGTATACCTTTATTCTAGGTTCCAAATGCAGATCCTAGGGCAAATAAACGTGGTAAGAATGTGAAAGGAAAGGAACCAGCCTTGTGTACGTCTGTCCGCTCTGGGTACATTGTTTTATTATTTTTATTTCTCATAAAAATGTGTGAAGGAGGTATTTCTAGTTCATCATATAACAAGGAACCTGAGGCTGAGAGACGTTCGGTAGATTCATCTCAGGAACATAGCTGTGCAGTGCAAGATTGAATGAAAAGAACAAGTAAGTTAAAGGTGAATTTCTGCCACCTGTGTCTTAACTGGTATGGATAGACCCTCTGTCTAACAGATAACGAATGGTGAAAACATAAGCAGATGAAAGTATTAAGTGAGTGAGTTTGTTCTTGGAAACCCCTCCGTGTTTATTAGAAATACCCTAGGAAGAGACACAATTGTTAAAATTTGGGGGAACAATATTTTTTATCTTTATTGCAGGCCCAGTACTCTGCTAGAGACTCAGAAAAGATGAGTAAAATTCAATGAAGTCAGTGAATGCAGAAACCCTACCCATAAGAGAAAGAGATGCTGTAAATAAAACCAAAGGCAGAAATGAAAATATGAAGGGTAGATGGCAGGAGAGAGGGAAGAAAAATAACCAATTAGAAATCTTAAAAAAACCTTTGTATACTATATAGTACATATAAGTTTCCACATAGTTGATTATTTATGCATGTATATAATGAGTCACTTTGAAGTGAATAGTTAATGAGAGATGTGGTGATTCTAAAGAGAGCCGTGAAGAATTTCATCCAGAACTCTATTCAGAAAGGAAAAGAAATATTGAAAATAAAAAGAGATGAGGACATTGGAGCAATGGAGGACCAGCTGAAATTTCCACAGCTGGTAGGGTTTTAGAAAGAGAAAACGGCAGGAAGGGTGTAGGAGCAACACCGAGGGGGAGATTTGGTCTACCGTTCCACAGTGGAAGGAAGGCACTGGTCCTTAGCTCAGGGAGGCTCACTGAATCCAATTCGACATAAACGAGAAGAAATCTTGGCCTAGACATCCTAGCAAAGCTACAGATTCCAGAAAATCTTACATTTTACAGCGTGTCCCAGTTAAGTAGAATAACAGCAAACTTCTCATCAACAATAATAGATATCAGAAGAGAAGAGAATGTTTTTTTTAGAGCTGGGGAAGAATAAAAGACAGATTACAGTTTGAAATTACAGTTTGAAAGCTAAATGGATTTTCAAAGTTAGCTAAAGGAGATCCATCCAGAAATTTTCACTGAAAGAAATGTTAAATGACAAACCTGAACTGGAACAAAAAGAAATCCAGAAGCAAGTCAGGTGAGTTACGAAAGAGCTGAGCAGAGCTAAATACACTGATAGTTTTTATGTTTAAAAAACAGCTAAAATAAAGTTCTAGATAACAATAGCAAGTAGACATTCCCCAGTGCTAAAAAGATGCTAAAATGACTTGTTTTGGTCAAGCTTAGAAATACTAAATGAATAGCTTGGCTGGAAAAATGTATATATGAATGTGCTATTTAATACAAGTTATTCTCTAAACAATAGAAATTCAAACTTTTAGAATCTATAGATGGAAATAAAGAAGGACAATGAAATTTTAAATCGATAGAAAATATAGGAGAAAACAGTGAAGGCAAAGAATGATAAAGAAAAATTTCTAGTGTTCGGTGTTTTCAGTCTACATATGCAAGCAATTCTAAATATAATTAGAATAGGCCCTGGCTGGTGTGGTTCAGTGGATTGAGTGCTGGCCTGTGAACCAAAGGGTCACCTGTTTGATTCCCAGTCAGAGCACATGCCTGGGTTGCGGGCCAGGTCCCCAATAGGCGGGCACGTGACCGGCAACCACATATTGATGTTTCTCTCCCTCTCTTTCTCCCTCCCTTCCCATCTCTCTATAAATGAATAAATAAATAAAATCCTTAAAAAAGTAGAATAATATTACAAATTAGGGCCAGAAATGATCTGGTTTGGATTTTAAAATATACAATATGTTGGTGTTTATAAGAGATGCAGTAATGTGCATTACAAAAGAAGACTAAAGGGTTGAAAACAACATTATCTGTGTAAACACCAAGCAAATATAGCCACTGAGACAATATTAATATCATCATGATTGAATTTTAGAAAAGAGCATATTACACATGAAGGATATGAAACTTCTCTGTTCATTAACAGTAAATTTATAACTAAATTTTTATATATTTATAAAATAGAAATACTGTTCCTAGTTAAAATAAAACACATCAGTATGGATAATCCCACATAATGCTGTGCATTTAAGAAGTAGCAAAATACTATGTACAGTATTATAGAAACTTAAAGCAATCAAAATACTGGTAATATGTTTGTACGAGCTTAAGAACAATAAACACTAAATTTAATATAGTGGTTATCCTGCAGATGGGGATGCTGATAAAAATTTAATTACAAAAGATTCTAAAATGCACTAATAATATCTTAGAAATAAGGAAAAGTAAACATCTAATAAAATGTTCAGGGATAAAATAAGAAAACCTATTTTAAAGTCTGACACCTTTTGCGTATGATAGTGTATGTGTGTGTGTGTGCGGTAGTGGATGGGTAAGGACACAGTTGCTATTTGAATCTTCAGCATGTGTCTTGCCTGAGACTGGGACATCAACCCATAATTAGCAATCCAGGCCACTAGGCAGAGGAATGAGGAAATCAATATGCGAAACTCCTTTCTTTAGAGGTTTGAACTCTCAGAGGCAATGAGTTGAGCTTTGCCGAGCTTGCTCAGCCCTTTGCTAACCCTCCTTCTGCTCTGATTACTCTCAGCAGCTCGTTCCCATTTGTCTCTCTCCTCACGGAGCTCCCCAGCAATCACACAAACCCAGTTTGCATCTGTCCTGCTCTGCCTGAAAAAGTCTGATTTCAGGCAAATGTCGCTTCTCTTCCCTGAAACCCGGGGAAGGGCTCTCTCGCTCAACACATGGGCCACAGGCAACAAGAGAGGTGGCCCGGGCGTGTTCCTGTGTCAGTAAAAGGCAACTTCAGTGATTTACTCTTACCTCCAAAACCTTTTATTCTTTAAACTTGTTCAGTTGAATATTGGCACTTAACTTCCTCTTGTGGTTTGTTGCTAGAGCCATGTCAGCTTTATTCAGATGATGACATCAGGAGAGTGGCAAGATGAAATGCTAGAGAACACCCAGGCTTGTGCATTGTATCTGCCTTGAAATCCTCCACACGTCCCAAGGCAGTGGGTGTTTGACAGATGACTTACCTCTTAAGATAAAGATGCTTCAAGCGTTAGTGGTCCTGCCCAGGCGAACTTTGTTCCAACCCCTAGACACCACGCAATCTCTATTTTTTGTGTCCCAGCTGCAATTGCTTACCTTCCCTTTTTAGAGAATATTAATTTTTTAATTTTATTCTTCAATTACAGATGAACACATGCAGTACTTTTTTATTTATTTATTTTTAGAGAGAGGGGAAGGGAAGGAGGAAGAGAGGGAGAGAAACATCAGTGTGTAGTTGCCTCTCCTGCACCCCCCATTGGGGACCTGGCCAGCAACACCAGGCATGTGCCCTGACTGGGAATCAAACCAGCGACCCTTTGGTTCATAGACTGTCACTCATCCACTGAGCCACACCAGCCAGGGCCCAGATGCAGTACTTTTGAGAAGGAAGTCACTAGGTGCCCACAGTTACAGGGCAGTGAGTCAAGCTTCACCTACTCAATGGTTAAATATATAAACTATTTGCAATTCTTCTGCATGAAAGCCTTGTCTCTTCTTCCTCATTTATTTAGTCAATTATTTGTTTACATGGGTCTGGACCCATAGATATTTGTTTGCTTTCACTATGCAAAACAGTTGTTAGTTTTTACCAAGCTCTATAGCTCCAAAGATCTAACAGGGGCCTCCTTCTGTGTACTCAGGACTAACATTCCAAGTACCTGCCTGGTCCTCCTCAGGTCCGTTCAAGGTAATTTCACTGCATGGCCCTTTGGAACTTACCAAGATATACTGGCCTTGCTTCATAGAATATGCATAATTCATCTCCCCCATACCAGACAGAGAAGTTTATCCTCTGCCCTTTTCTCTGAATTTCTATTGCTACATAACAAATACCCCCCAAATCTAGTAGCATTGCTCAACCATTTATTATGCCCCTGGATTCTATAAATTCCACCAGGGCACAGCTGAGATGCCTTTATTTCTGCTCCCCCGTAGATAGCTCTAACCTCAGGTAGAAGACTCAAAGGCTGGGGTGGGGTTGGAATCTGCAGGTTGGAACCCTCTGAAGCCTTGTTCACTTAACACATTTAACAATTAATGCCGACTATCGACTGGAAACTTAGCTGAGTCTGTCATCCAGAACATTGGCCTAGGTAACTCTTCACGAAAGCCAGGTTCTGCATAATGGTTGCTGGGTTACAAAGATTATTAGTTTATTAGAGGTAGACGGAAGTGGCACCACCTTTCACAGCCTAGCCGAGGTTGTCACAGCGCTCCCCAGCCGACGTGTGGAGGCAGAAACAAACACACTTGGAGGAAGGAACCTAGATTTTCCTTTTGGATGGGCGTGGAAAGGTTCTAGAGAAACATGTTGGACCACTAATAGTTTTGCAGCCATTTTGAAAAAGAAAATGTGCTACTTTCTCTTAGGATCACTTGCTAGGACATTTGGGATTACCAGATTTTATAATTCTGAGTTTATGGCAGCTGTTGGACAAAATGTCTTCAATCGTGTCCCTCTCATTAAAGAATCAGTCCTAAGTTTGGGCCATTCTCTCTGATCACTCCCACACCTTACTAATTCTGGCTCTTCCAAGCCTTCATTCATTTTTCCTCTCGATCACCCCATTTCCTCAGAGCCACAGAGAGTTTCTTGCCTAAGGACATCATCGCAGCAAAAGAAAACAGGCATTAACAATCACTTTTAAAGATGGTAAAGAAGAAATGGGAGAATAGACTTTTTCAATTCACATTTAATTGGAAAAATACCAACAAGTGAAAAATAAATGTGTCTGACTCACCAGAGAAGCACATGATGCATGCCGTGTTGGAGAATGATAGGGAGAATTGAGCTGACCTTGATCCAGAGCACCCTACTGTGAGCAAATTAACTTACTGGCAAGATGAGGCAGATTTTGATTCTGCAATATTCATGGTTGTGTGGAATAAAATTGGAGTATAACCTGGTCATAGGTAATTCAGGCTAGTAAATTAATGCCAGGAATGAGGTTAAATGCAAATTGTTGTTTTCCCTCAAATCTCTAACACACATAGCGCAATTAGGACTTATTTCACATGGTTAGAGAATTAATGGTAAACTGCTTCTGTAAGTCATAGAAGAAATGTAGCACTTCGTATACAGAAAAGAGTCAGTTGTGTGACTGTTCCTCTGCCTTACAAGTCCTGGTCTTTTTGCTTCCTGCTGAAACTGAGAACATGTGAAGAACCATACACTTCAGCAGTGATGTTTGATCTCATTGATGTTCCTATTAAAGTCAGTTTTAGTTCTAAGAATTTCCAAGTGCTGAATCTGCACACTGCTTGAATGAGTCTGCACATGCGAATTGGAAATGAGCAGTGATGCTCAGTTTGCATGTTAAAGACCGTCCTTCTTGGTTTAGAATTACCTACCTGCCTGGGACCACTTCACTCTGGGTTTTCCCTCATGTATTCATTCCACATTTTTCTAAGAGTGCTGTGTATTTCTTCAAAGTGTTTTCCAAAAATTTGAATTGCATATTCAGGTATTTCATAATTGGTTTTTCCAAAATAATCAAGTTTTAACAACTCCACAGGTGATACATATATGAACACATAGAACACATGAGATTACATGTGTATAAACACACACTATACATATAGGTGTATGTGCAAAAATAGTACACATGTGTATTTGTGTTATTTATGTGTATTTGTGTGTGTGTGTGAGAGAGAGAGAGAGAGAGAGAGAGCGCTAATGTAGTGTCTTATAGAAAAATAAATTTTTGGAGTTTTGTTTTGTGGTTCATAGAAATCATTCACCATATAAGTATCTCTGTTGCCAACATGTTATTTAAGACTTTTATTCCCAGAATATAATATATTCTTTATTGACTTTTTGGATAAAAATACTTGCAATATCAAAATTCCTATAAATGAGGATAACCTATCATT
>VMDR010023334.1:0-15668 GCA_007922815.1 Macrotus californicus | reverse complement strand
AGGTCTGCCCGTCCTAATGCTTGGTACTAATGTCAAATGACCTTTTCTTGAAGACATATATGGTATTATAGGCATTATAGGTTACGGTGAGGAAGCCCTTCCTCTGAAACAAAAGAATAATTCATGTAAAAATTATATAGTAATGTAGTCATTACTATAACCCCTCTTTTTCATTCCCTGAGACTATAAAACCTATTATACAAAATAGTTTCAAAGATAGTTAACCAAAAACTCATACCTAGCAGAATATCAGTTTACCATATTTTACTTTATATATAGCTACATCCTAATATGAAGGAATACCATTATTAGGCCATGGACTGCAAAAAGAATATTTGTGTGTATATGTGTGTGTGTATATACTTGAAGAAAATTCCTAGAGACTTATTAAAATGTGTGATTTAATATATAATTTCCATAGATTTTTAAAAAATTTTTTAAGTGATTTCTATAATATGCACTATTTTCTGTTAAGGTTTTGGCTTTTGTAAGCATATCAGAAATAGAGTGACTTAGGTAAAGTGGAATGTTTGAATTTGTTAACATGACTGCCAGTGAAAATGTCAATTCTTTCTTCATCCTCTTGGTTGTTTTTTTTCAGTGGCTATGACATTCCTCTCAATCCCTTAAACCTCATCCCATTCTATGCTGGCTCCCGGCACCATGATTTCCACCACATGAACTTCATTGGAAACTACGCGTCAACATTCACGTGGTGGGATCGAATTTTTGGAACAGACTCTCAGTATATTGCCTATACAGAAAGGATGAAGAAGACTGAGAAAAAGACTGAATAAATATGTAACACTTCCTGAAGATGTACATTTTCCTGAGTTAAAACTAGTAGCTAACATTGCCACTGGGGAGCAGAAATAAGCGTAGGTCTTGTCTGCTGAATGATAAAAATTAACAACCTTTATCTTCCTAGTGAGAACTTTTTCTACTTTCCATTCAAGTTCTGTATGTGTAGAAATAAGTAAGGAAGTCTCAAACACCATGTTGCTAACCTTGCAAAAAGGTTTTAAGTAATAGAAGATCTAAGTGTTTTCCCCTCCAGTAACACCACAGGCCTGAAATTGATACTGGTCTTTCAGTATTTTAAATATATAGTGACCATTTGAAAAACTCTTTAATAGTGAATGTTGGGCTCATGTGGAACTTTAAACATTTTTTAGAGTTTGCCTAAGATCAAAATATGGGTTGAATGGCATCAATTGATACAGTGTGGATGAGGCAGCAAAAATCAGGGCTGGCCAGCACCATGAGTTTCCACTCTGGTCTGCAGCTGACCAGTTCGGGGTGATTTTTTGTTGTTTTGAGAAGTCCTTTTGAGTTCCAATGTACTACTGGCATCTAGGTATTTCTGAATTGATATAAGTGGAATATTTTAGTCTAAAAGTTTTCATGTTCCTTGAATTTTTAAAAAAATGAAGCTTTATTTCTGCTATTTGCCCTTTAATTTTTGAAAATCAGGTTTTTATGACACTTAAAGCTGTATCTTGAAACTTTGTGAACTGATTTGTATTTGCACTTTGAGCTATTGAAATAAATGTGTTTTTTTGGTCTGATTACCTAGTTTCCAGTTTTGAACATCAGCTGTCACCTTTTATTTTATTCTTACAAGGAAAAGTACAGAAATCGTTAAATTATTAAGTTTTGTAATAAAAGGAATGATTTTATTTTTTGTAAGTGTTTCATTTGCTTTATTTATTTAACAGTTTCAACATGCATTTATTGGGCTGTCTATTGTGGGAGATTCCATTGACCTGTTTCAGTAAAGGGTATTGAAGCAGCTCTTTTCTCTACTCAGGAAATGGATGGAAAATAGAGCTAAACTTTTTAGGGCTGATTTAATCTCAAATATCTAGATTCTAACTCAGATCAAGAGTTGATAATTCTAATTTACTGAATTGTTACTATTTTAAAATATGGGGCCATTTTCTGATGAGTTTCTTTATGTGTTTTTGAAAAGGAAGCAAAATAGTTCTGTTGAGAAGGAACTGAATCTTAATAGAGAGGAGGGGATATTTAATCAAGTGGGTACTAGCTTTAAAAGGACTTTGAAGTTTCCAAGTACAAATGAATTGCATTACTGAGGAGGGAAAGAATTTACAAATGTGATTGTGAAACTATTTTAGATGATCAGGCAGCAAGTCAGTCATTTCAGACTTTGTCTTTTTCTGTAGGTTGAATTCAGGTTCAGTTTCTCCAGAGAAGGGCCTTCCTATCTCTGTTCAGGGAAGAATATGCCCACATGCTGTCATTCTGGGAATCGTATGGAAAGGCGGCTTAAGATTCCCCTATTAAGTAGGTGCTCTTTCACAGAATCCCTCTTCTCAGATTTATGCCCACCTCACCTAGGACTTCTCCCATCTGGAGAGTCCTGAGCCTCTTCTGTTCAATTTCTGTTAAATGTCTCTAGAGAATAAACCTGCCATGGCAGGGGTGACCATGCTGATTAGGGAAAGAGACCTGTGACCCCAAGACTTTGTACAGAGTTTTGAATGAGATCGCAAGGCTGGTTTTCAGTATTGTGCAATACAGACAGTGTTAGAAATTTTTAGTTGAGTACATTTTGCAAACAAGCACACTGGTTGATGAGTGATCACAATTGTGTAATTACTACCCGGATCAAGAACTTGACTACCTTCACTTCTGACCAGGAATAAAGTTAAATTCTTGGCTGCTTTAACAACTGAACCCAGATGATGACTAATGAGTTTCTCATGTGACATGAGCCATTTCTCATGTAGTGACAGGAGGCATTGCCTGCGGCTTCAGTTAAACATATTACAGATTTGAATAATGCCATCGAAGGCAAGCTCGTCAGATTTGTAATTAAGGCAAAGGGTAAAAGCTAACACTTTGTTCCACTTGACAGAATCAAGATTCAAATTTTTTGTCTTCATCTGAAGTTCAGCTGTACAAATGGAGGGTGGCAGGATTAAAAGCAGTATACATCTGAAAAACTGAATACCCGAAAGTTTAGATAATCTTAAACTGACTTATTGTCAAGCTTAAATCGCAGAGAAGTTGGTAGTCTCATTTTACTCTGCTTTGGCTAGCTGCGCAAGGAAAAGCGTATGTTTACCGTGTCCTATTTTGACTAATATTTAAAAGAGAGTAACCAGGAATGATTTAAAGTCTAGCAATGACAGAAAAATAGTTTAGGTAAATACAGAGCCGTAGTGTGGGGCAGTTCTATTAAATATAGTAACTGCTACATGTAGGACTTGATTGTCTTTTGGGAAAACACACTTCAACCCTTAAGAAACAATATGGACACATTTTAAAAAAAATTTAAAATAGAAGACCAGGATACTAGAATCTTGGTTATTTCTTAAAAAGTCTCACCACATTCTCTCCTTAAGACTTGAAGAAACTTTAAGATTGTAATACAGAGAGAAGATATTTTTCTACCTGCAGTTGGCATGAATACTTCCATGGAAAAAGTGGAGATTTTCCGGAGTTGTTGAAATTTCAGAATGCTGCTGTGTCCTCAGTGACCTGAAGAGTGGTCCAATTTAATCATCTGCCTAGACTTGAATCTCCTTTCTGTAATAGACATGAAAGGGACTATGAGCTGAGAGCACTGGAGAGCAAACACACCTACGGCAGTAGCTAATTGCTGGCTCATGACATTTGTTTTGCTTGGAGCTGTGAGGCCCAAGGAAACAGCACAGGAAAGAGGCGCATAGACCTCGATGTGGAACCAGATTGTGCTGTTTATTGTGTGGCCTGTGTGACCTTGGACAGGTTGCTTAACTGAGTCCTTGTTTTCTTGTCTGTGAAATGGGAATATTAATGCTTGCCTTGCAAGGTTTCAAGGATTAAACACAGCCTTAAAAAAAAAAAAACAGGCAAAGTGCCTAACACATAACAGAAACAGCAACAAAAATCTGCAAATTAAAGCAACTATTTGTTTTTTCTGAATTTATTTCTGAATATTTTATCAAATGGACCATCAAGAAAATGGAAAATTTGAAAGCAATATTTATCCATTTCATTGGAAACTGATTTTTCCATGCACATACCAATGATATATGCAGCTTTTACAAATATTTTTCTGTAAGATGCATGTAGAGGTAATAAAAAATTGATATAAACACCAAATGCACATTCAAACTTAAAATAGCTATTAGTTCACAGCATTGTAACTTAGCAGATTTATTAAAAACAAAAACTTAAAAATTTTTTCAATTTTGTTAGAAATTTTACATCAAAATGGTGTTTATCAACCATTTTACCAGTTTAAAAAAAATTTAGTCCAAATGAATCATGTCTTATTTTGTAGCATCCCTTATAACGTCTCTTAAAGTGATTTTTCTGCTCTGAGAAATACTCTGTTGGGTTAAAAGCATAAAATAACTCCGGAACGAGATGGTCCAGGTGGCTATTGCCCCAGACACTTGAGTTTACCAAAGTGAGTGGCCTCCTTAAATTATGTTAATTCTGTTCTGGTTTATTTTTACTGTGTAGTCCAAGGGTGACCTCTAGACATCCCTTAGTTTACTGCACTAAGCTTACCTACTAGACAGAATTTCTTACACAACAAGACTGAGGACTGACTACTTTTTATTTTTTAAAGAATTAATACAGGGGAGCGAGGACAAGTAACAAGATGGCAACAGCACTTTGAGACTCCACTGTTAGAAATATTTCCTTCTAATATGGCAGCCTGTGAGCTCCGCTGCTTCAATAGTCTATAGCCTGCTGAGCAGTTCCAGACTGAGAACTTGGCGATGATTAAGATTTAATTCTGGCCAAGGGGTGGTTGAGGAAAGTGGTTCCTTTCCAAAGCAAGGAGCAAGATAGAAATACGTCACAAAAAATCTTGACCTTTACTTACATAGAGGACATGTAAAAGCACAATTCTAGTCTAAGAAGTACATTAAGAAGTCTACAAAGTCAGTTTTTCTTACAGATCAAATATGTGCTTGATGATGTAATGTGTCTTTACCTGTGTTTCTAGTCTTTATAGATACCCTGTTTGAGGTTCTACTTATTCTTGTCTTTTAGATCTAAAATTTTAGGTGTAATCTACCATAATACCCAATTTTCTTATCTCCAGTGATTAGTCTGAGGATAGGCTCCTGCCCGAAGTCTGCCAATCTGATCCCCAAATCTTTGGAATTTTATGTGTGAGCACTGAGAAGGGTGCTGAATCTGTCTACAGAAAACACTGTAAACGTCCTTCTCACAGAAAGAATGAGTCTAACACAGAGGCTGAGGTCAGAAAGTAACCCTTAGGTGGATGGCTAGAAAGACGGAGATTCTTAATGCTGACGGAGTCCTGGGAAGAATTGGGAAAGAGGCCAGCTCTCTTTATGTGAATTAATGTGTCGTTCCTCCCATTTCTTCCTTTCTATTGTACCATTTTGAATTTAATTTATTTTAGTTGCAACAAAGCAAGTCCTGACTAGTGCATCTACTCAGGACTTCAAAGCCAGTAGAGCTATATTCCAGGTTTCCTCTGGTTAAAGGTGTATTTCCATGTGAACTGACAGAAATAGGCAGCAGGGATGGGTTCTTCCTGAAGCTCAGAACAATGCTTCTCTCAGATCTGCACACATTCATAACCATGAGCTGTTTCCTGCAGTTCTGGAAGAGGTTGCAGCTGAATAAATGTAGATTTTGAGCAAGTGATTTTTAAATTGTTGAGGCTTGACTTAAATGGTGGAGAATCAGATGTCAACTGAGGAGCATAGCTTGGTCTCTTTAAGAATTGGTATGTTCAGCCCTGGCTGGTGTAGCTCAGTGGATTGAGCACTGGCCTGCGAGCCAAGGGGTCCCCGGTTCGATTCCCAGTCAGGGCACATGCCTGGGTTGCAGGCTAGGTCCCCAGTTGGGGGTATGTGACAGGCAACCACACATTGATGCTTCTATCCCTCTCTTTCTCCCCCACTTCCCCTCTCTAAAAGTAAAATAAATCTAAAAAAAAAGAATTTATATATTCACCCAGTCAATAAATATTAATTTCAATTATGTATGAAACTCAATCAGTTAGGCTCTACTAGCGTACACTAGGGGGCGTGGGAGACATGGTTTCTGCCCTCAGAATTTATAGTATACTGGAGATTATGGTCGATTAAATAAGTCGTTATTAAAAAGCTCTGAAAAGAGACAGAGGCACAAGGGAGTTTGGGATCACATAATAGCAGGATCTTTTCTTGCTTGATGGAGGCTGTTAGGGAACATTCTTGTAGGAAGTTATGTTAACTCTGAGACCCTGACAGCGAAAGTTAACCAGAAATGAAGGGGTGGGCAGAAAGAGAAGAGCAATTCAAGTAAAGGGAACAGCATGTGCTAAGAACTGACAGGAAGAGTGTGGAATACCCCACGTGCCGCATGAACGGGAGACACGGGGCGATGAGGAGAGAAGTTGGAGAAATAAAGCTAGCTCATGATGTGCTTTGGAGCTGGTTTCTGAAGCATTTTAGATGAGGGAGCATGCGCAAGAAGCAAGCCGAGGAAGAAGAATGGAAGACCACAGGGATTTGTGGCTTATTTTCCATCAGAGCACCTGTGATTAACTCTCACTTGCTCTGTAGCTCCTCTCCTAGGTAACCTCATTACTTCAAGGTACCACTCCAGCCTCTGGGCTCTGTTGTCTGTCCAGCTGAGCAACAGGTTAGTCATGACATCCAGGGAGGGTGAATTCAATGACTAATGAAATAGCAGAGGTGTTAGGAGGCAGGTTAAGAAGATAAGAAACTAGTTCCTAGGAAGAGGTGAAACTAAATAAGGGATGGTAGATGGTAGAAACCTGTTAGGGTTTCTGCAAGTGTGAAATATAAGCAAAGTCCAGGAGTCAAAATATTTGCTGAGGCAAGGAACCAGACAGAGCAAGTAAAACATTGAAGCTTGGAGGAACCCTTCGTGAGAGTTTTGAGCAGTGTGGTAGCCAAACCTAATGTCTTTACACAACAAGGACACTTTAATGACTCAGTGTGTTTGGTAACACTTCCCGACACAAGGGGTTTCCCAAGCAGTTGGGGTGTGGTGTGTTCTGAATCTGTGAATTAATTAATTACTTAACCAATCTAGTTATAGGATATTTATAGTATTTTTTTTCAAAGTGTTTAAAATACCCAACAAATCACTTCTTAACTGCACTTGTTTTTTTCCAGACTTCAATTCTGCTAGATCCCAATTGAAATAAACTCTCCTATGCATAGCAATTTGTTGTAGCCAGAGAACACGCTGATCACCGGACAAGGCAGTCTTGAGTCTGTACCCTGGAGAGTGAACTCTGAGTTCCTCTCTGGTAGGAACTATCTGCTAATTAACTTTATATTCCTCACCGACAACATCCCATCGAGTAACCACTAAGTGCCTGGCATATAGTAGCTTCCAGACAAAAGTCTGTTGGATGACTAAATGAACTAATGAATTGGAAGCCCTACTATATACCGTAGAAATAATGCTGTATGTCTCCACCATTCTGACTTCATCATTTCTTATTTATATCAACTGTACTAATTTCTTAACCTCTCTAAATTTTAGTCTTATTTGTAAAATGTGGTCAGAGAATGGAAGATTAAAGCCAATGGGTAGTACAGTGCCTGGTTCAAGGATTTTAGATATTAAGGTTATTAGGGATGATATCCTTTTGGGGATGTATTGGTTATTTTATGAAAATTGTTAAAGTTTAAAAGACATAAAATTCTTGTGGGCTTAAATGAAAATATTAGGATACATTTCATTCTTTAAACATGTAGTTACTGAATCTCTTTTATGGGTTGCCCTCAAGGCGCTAATCTTCTTTAAGGAAAAGAAAGCAACGCAAGTGAAGAAACATCATTTTGTGATGCTCATGGTGAAGGACATGAACAGCAAGATACGAGAGAATGTACTTGGGACGAGACAGATTCTGTAGGACTATGAAACCGTGGTAAGAAGTTTAGAATTCCAAGAGTATTGGAAAGGAGAGGAGTCATATCATCTGATTTACATTTTGAAAATGGGCTGCTCTGTGAGTAATAAATTCTATGTGGGCAGGTGTAGAAGTGGGAGATGGGTTATGAGGCCATTGAAATGATCCGTGTGAGGAAAAGATGGTAGCTTAGATGAGGGTAGTGGCAGTGGCCTTGGCAAGAAGGGGTGGAATCGATATATATGAGTATATACATATATATTAATATATGATAGAACTGATAGAAATTGCTGATGTGGGGCATGGGGAAAGGGCGAGATTGAAGGTGTAAACTGAAATTTTATTTATATTTTTAAAGATTCTATTTGTTTATTTTTAGAGAGAAGGGAAGGGAGGGAAAAGGAGAGAAACATTAATGTGTGGTTGCCTCTTGCATGCCTCCTACTGTGCCCTGACTGGGAATCAAACCATCAACCCTTTGGTTCTCAGGCTGGTACTCAATCCACTGAGCCTTACCAGCCGGGACTGGAATTGTATTAAGTAAATACATTAAATAAATACTTCGATCAATCAACACTGAAGTGTACAATAATAATAATTATGTAATGGTACCATGTTAAATTCGCAGCTATTGATGAATAGTGTTTGAGCATCCCCTTGATGAATGTGCTGTAGTTTTTTCTTCTTCCTGTCTCTCTCTTTTCCTTCCTTCCTTCTTTCCTTCCTTCCTTCCTTTTTTTGCAAATAACCATGTGACTGATCACTTATCCACCTCCAGGATGATTTTAACTGTCATTCTTTCAGTGGGGTTGGGTTTGTTGTCACCCACAAAGCTTCTTTGAAATTAAGGGTGCAGTCCTGGTAATGAGTAAGAGATTTGCTTACTTGTTTTTTTCTCTCTGTACATGCATTTTTTAAAAAAGTTATTTTTTAATTACAGTTTACATTTAATATTATTTTCTACTAGTATCAGGTGTGCAGCATGGTGGTTAGACAGTCATACACTTTATAAAGCCTTCCCCTTGATATTTCCAGTACTCACCTGGTCCCATACATAGTTATTACAATATTATTGACTACATTTCCTATGCTATACTTTAAATCCTCATGACTATTTTGTGTACATGAATCATTAATTAACCTTAATTTTTACCTCATCAACACCTTGGCCAGTTCATCTAGAAACAGAGAATCTTCCAAAGTGTTGGTCAAGGCATTTTTTAACATATACGTGTGTACAAAACCTATTTACACACACTTATAATTTTCAGGGAAATGAGCAGCTTTTACAAATAAGAGACTGTTTTACCTTGATGTCTTGCGTGATGTATAAAACAAAGAGGTGAACAGCTCTCTTTCTTGGACGCTGAGATTTAAAAAGGTACAGGAAATATCAAAGATCAAAAAGTACATAATAGACAAGGCATAGTTATTGTTTATAATGAAAGATTTCTGTACTTCTTTGTATATCTTCAAAATACTCCATATCCCCGAATACCATAAATCATTAGCTTTTTACATCATAAAGTTGTTATCATTGTTTGTGTTGGTCAGCTTCCAGCAGATGAAGGGAAAACTCATCATTCTTGGAGGTGTTTTTCTAATAGAAATTGGCAATTTGATTTTCATTTCAGTAATTTAATTTCTAAAGGTAAGAGCATAATAGAAAATCCACTTTTCTGAATATTGTACTTGTGGCAGAGTAGACTTAAAATTATAATACAGACAAAAAGAATGTAGACAGAATAGGAACTACATTGAATGATTACATAGATAAAATAAGAAACTTGGGGAGTGACTTGTGTTGCATGCAAGTAACTTGGCAAATGTGGTTGATGACTGAAGAAGGAACTGGTTGTCACGTCACGTCAGGAAAGAGATCCTGCAGGAGACCGTGGGAGCAGAGGAACTTGTTGAGTAAGCAAAGCATTAACAATGTGGGGAAATTCTGCATGCCATGGTTAGAAGGGAGTTGGCAGCAGATTTGACTGATTCATTCATTCATCTGTAACCATATTGAGCACCTATGATTGTGTCACTCACTGTGCTAGGCTGTGGAGGCAAACACACAGGTCAGGCTGGTCTCTGTCTCTAAGTGGGATGGAATGGATAGAGGAGTAAAATTTTACTCTTGGGAGTTATAAACATGGAGCAGAGATGTAATAATAGAAACCATGAGCTAGAGTGTAAAGATGGAGCAGGGCCAAAGGCCAAGTGTGGGGCTCCGAGGAAGCCTGGGAAAGGTCATTGAGTGTTAACTCTTATTAGATGAGTAGAACCTATGGAGTAAAAGTTGAGTAGAAGAGTGAACGAGAGGTGAGAAAATTGAAGTGTTTGGATGATGACTGATGGGGAAAGTGAACACAGGTGAGAATTTCCCTTCCTCCCTTCCTTCCTTCCTTTCTTCCTTCCTTCCTTCCTTCCTTCCTTCCTTCCTTCCTTCCTTCCTTCCTTCCTTCCTTCCTTCCTTCCTTCCTTCCTTCCTTCTTTCAGGATAGGAGAGAATTGTGCAAAGGTAGAAATGCAAGAAGCAAAAGAGGATCTGAAAGTATCGGAAAGAGTAAGACTGCCTGGTGCAGAAGAGGAGCATAGGAATGGGGACTGGGGAATAAGGTTGGCCCTGGGTGGAGGAAAGACAGCTGAGGAGGTGTAGGGATTGTGTAGATATAAATATGGTTGTAGTTTGGGGGACGGTGGTACAGGAATTTGAAGTAATCGCTTGAGAGAGAGACTGAAGTGAAAGACACAGGAGGAGATACAAGAAGTAAGATTTCCTTGGGATCTCTCATGAATTTTTCTGAGAAAATCTGAGCCATTTCCCTGGCTCCAGTTTTGGCCCACTGAACGGGACATCTCAGTACAGTGGACAGTATTATCAAGGCGAACAATGGAGAAGGTGGTTTTAACCAATGACAGAGAGGAGTAACCTCCAGGGAGGATGTTGCCATAGTCCAGGCAAGAAATAACTGGCTAATAACTGTGAGGACAAAGCAGAAGGGGTCATTTTAGAAAATAAGAATATAAGGACAGCCAGAAGTGCCAGCTATCTAGAGCAGTTGTCACTAGTCGTGTGTGGCTATTGAGCCCTTGAAATGTGGCCAGTCTGAATTGTGCTGATGTGCTATGATGTAAGTTACACAATAGATTTTAAAGACTTAGCATGAAAAAATATTTCATTAATACATTTATATTACCAGTTAAAATGATAATATTTGGGAATAGTGGGTTAAACATAATTTATCATTAAAATTAATTTCCCCTGTTCCTTTTTATGTTTTTAACATAGCTAATAGAAAATTTGCAATTACATATATGGCTCACACTATATTTTAGTGGGGCAGTATTGCTGGATGGTCAGTGAGACTGGTGTAGCTGCTGGGATATACAGTATTTGTACAGGGTAGAGTTGTAGAAAAACAATGATAAAGCCTTTGGACCACACTTAATTTGCATTGGTAATTAAATATATTCAAGTGGTGCTACTTGTAGATGAAGTGCTGTCCAGCTGATTCAAGCAACATGTTCAGAATGCATTTGATCGTTACCGGTCTGCTATGGAAAATATCTTAACTGATAGGTAGTGAGTTCGTTAAGGGGAAAAAAAATCAGTGAAAGATGAGAATCATAAAAACATGAAGTGTCTAAGCACAATTTTAAGAATTTATTTTAACTTAAAACATAAGCATATATGAGGTCTGTCCGGAAAAAGTCCAGCCATTGTTAATATAATGAGTGGTTTGCACGACATTGATGTAACCTGGCAGCCAAGGAGAGTGGACTAGAATTAACATATGTGAACAAAGATGACTTCACTGTATCAGTCAAAGGGGGCAGTAGATGCTGTTGACTGAGCATGTGTACTGTGTGGCTGTCACATTCAAAATGACTGAGCGAGTAGAGCAATGAATCTGCATTAAATTTTGTATTAAGCTTGAACATCCCTCCACAAAACTATTCAGATGATTCAGAAGGCCACAGCTATGGGCAACTGGTGATGGACAGCTTCATCACAATGACACACCTGCTCATGCATCACAACTCATGCAATTTTTTGGCAAAACATCAAATCACGCAGGTGACTCCACCCTCCTGCAGCCCACATTTGGTGGCCTGCAACTTCTGACTTTTTCCAAAACTAAAATCACCTTTGAAAGGGAAGAGATTTCAGACCATTGATGAGATTCAGGAAAATATGACGGGGCGGCTGATGGCGATCGGAAGAACTGTGTGAGGTCCCAATGTGCCTACTTTGAAGAGGACTGAGGCATCATTGTCCTGTGTACAATGTTTCTTGTATCTTGTGTGTTCTTCAACATATGTCTCTATTTTTCATATTACATGGCTGGATACCTTCTGGACAGACCTGCTACTCATCCATTGGTTGGTTGCTGATTGTAGGAACAGCGCCATATTTTTTTTTTTACCATAATGCATTTTCTACCATTACCAGTTTCAGTTTCTCTAAAATAGAGAGACAGGTTTTTGAACCAATCTAATAATAGAATCATGAGAGACTTTTGTGAGGTTCTGTCAGTCATTCACTGTTTTCTCATCTATAACTAATTCCATTTTAAAAATTCAAGTGTTTCTGAAAGCATTGAACTGTTTTTCTACCCTTGTATTTATCAGTTTGCCTAATTTTTAACTACACAACTACAAGTAAAACTGGCATGAACGTTTTGCTGGCACACCTGACTGACTTTTGGTATGAGTGCCACCCAGTGATGAGAGAAACGAGGGCAGCATGAGAGCAGCCACAGCCCTGGTCAGGAACGCGGGCCTCCGTCAGAGTGAGAATGGAGAGATGCTTAATGAAGATTGGCTAAGAGACTTTCTTCAGTGCTATCAAGGAATGGTAGGCACTGGTGTTTGGAGTTCAGAAAGCAGGAGGAAGGATTTGGAAGCAGGAATGCCTGGATGGGCACTGCAGTGGCCAGTGAGAGGGTACTGTGACTGGGGAGTTGGTCCCAGCAAGGAGTGGGAGGACACAGAAGGCTTCTGTTCATTGAGCACTTCTCTCGTGCCCACCCCCTGCAGGCACTGTTTCATGGAATGCTCATAGTGTCCCTCATTTTCAGATGAAGTTTTTGAGCCATTGCTGGAAACAATAGAGCTTGGATTAGAACACTGTTCAATCAAACTTCAAAATCAGTCTCTTCAACCATTGTTCCTGCAGCATTATTGTGCATCAGAATCACCACAACAGGGTGGGGTGTGGGGTTGGAGAGAGCTTATTCAAACACAGATTACAAGCCCTATTCCCAGAAAATCAGATTCAATGGGTCTGGAATGTGGCCATGCTCACCTGGTGATTCTGATGTCCAAGGTTCACGAAAGTTGAGTCACAGTACAATATGGCCCCTACATGGAAATACAGAGGAGGGCCAGCCGGCAAGGGAGGGAGTAGTGCTGAGTGAGAAATGGAGCCCAGGGATGAATAAAGTGGGTGCTTGCAGACACTCATACCAAATTGCAAGTGCCAGTTATTAAAACTGAAGGAATTCTATGAATCACTTGTTAAATACAGCCATTATTCACAAAAAATAAATTATATAAGCTTGCAATTAAATAAACTATGTGAAAAACGAAGGCAATACACATTCAAAATTCATCACTTCTTATGTTGCCACATTTTATTATTTCTGTTTCTGGGGTTATTTGTGTCTATTGTATCTGTATGGGAGAGATGCTATATGTATTAGTTATCTAGTGCTGCATAAGAAATTACCCCAACCACAGCAGCTTAGAACCTGAAGTTTCTGTAGGTCTGGAATCTGGTTGCTGCTTAGCTGGGTTGTTCTGACTCAAGGTGTCTAATAAATCAATGCAGCCATCTGAAGGCTTAGCTGAGGCTGAAGGGTTTGCTTCCAAGCTTGCTCACATGGTTGTTGATAGGCATCAGTAATTCATACTGTTAGACTGAGGATGTCAGTCCCATAGGCTGTTGGAGTTTTTGCTGTGTGTGTGGGCTTCTCTACAATATGGTAGCCAAATTCCTCCCAGGGACAAGTGATAAGAGAAGGAGAGGGAGAGAAGAAGAGATGGGGGGAGAAAGAGAGAGAGAGAGAGAGGAGAGAGAGAGAGGAAGCTGCAGTCTTTTTACAACCTAATTTTGGTAGACACAACCTATCAGTTCTGCTGTATTATGTTCACTAGAAGCGAGTCACTGAGTCTTGCCTACACTCAAGTGGAAGGGAGAGAATGAAACACCCTTCTTGAACAGGAGGAGTATAAAGAATTTGTCCATACCCCCACATCATATAAAGGTGCTCTGCTCTATACCTCTTCTCAACTGCCATGCTCAATGATGTCACATTGTTAATTTGAAATCAGCCATAGTGGGAGTATTTACACCACAGAAATCAGCAAACACTCTAAATCAGGTCACACCCCAGAGAGCTGACTCTTTGTAAGCCCTTGCCAGCACACCATTGGAAGGCTATAGAGCTATGTGTTTACAGAGCATTTATGGTGTAGATGAATGTTAGAGAGGGCTTCAGAAGGAGGGAATAAAAGGTTTGAGATACAGAAAGAGAGAGTTTCTGGATTTGAAAATGGCAGAGGTAATGTAGGAATGGAGGCATGAAGAAAAGATCTCTTTTTGCACACACACAATTTGAAATATGGATGGCCTCCTTGTTTTACTATATGGTTACAGAAAGTTTAACACACTAGAGACTTGACATGCAAGATTTCCTATCTAGCAATCAGAATGGAGGGATCACCTTTTACTTAATTGCCTGTTTAGTCACAAACAAGTCATATACACTCCAGTGAGGCCGACCTACACCTAAAACAGACCAGAAATTCAAAGACCAAGGTTGAATTCCTTTGAACTGATTCTTTGGTCTATGTGGTATGCCCAGTAATAACCGAGGAGCTCTGTCACCTACCAGATGAGCAGGAATTTTTCTAAAAGAGAAATCTTCCAGAATCATTGCATTTTTGATCAGAAAGAGATTTTAGGAAACATAAGACAGTATTTCTTGAAGTATGTATGGTAATCAAACATCAAAGTCAGAAATACACGGTGTTTTGATTAAAACTTGGAACCCATCTTAGACCTACTGCATTGCTGGGAGCTTAGGAATCTGCATTTTCCTAAACGAATAATCCAATCCAAACTTTTCATTTTATAGATAAGAGAAACAAACTAAGATGCCGGCCCTCTCAAGTGAGACCATGTAGTTGATAGGATCCCACCCATTTTTTTAAAGAAGTACACAACAACCCATAAAATTCAGATCCGAGAGAAAATAGAAAACACGCCCTTTGTTTAAAGAGACTGCTGAAGGGCCACACAGAGTAATATGTTGTTTTGGTGTGTAGTCACTAGTTGATATGCCCCACCTAGCCACAAATGAGTATGGTGACCATAAACTGCTAACATGAAAATCTTAACCTGCCACTTCTGAAGTTATTGGTTTTTAGCTACTCTGTTTTCCTTCTCTAGGTTTCCAAGGTTGCTCTTTCGGGCTTGATTTTAGAAGCATAATTATAACTCTGGTTTCAAACTTCAGGACCATGTAATCAAACACAGGCTGGTCATAGTGGAAAATATACAGTTCTCAGCTCTGCCTACACCAACAAAGAACATGGCTGGGTCCAAATTCAACCCAGTGGCATGTCTTTATAGTGGCAGCATTCCCCCAAAATACCCCCCCAAAATACCCTCCAAGGAAGGTCCATGCAGCTGGGGGGAATGTAGACAGGCAAAAGGGTTGGGGACCAGCCTCTCCAGCAGCATTTTTTTTTTTTTTTAATCCAATGAAGTCATTTAAATGTCTGGATC
>VMDR010023333.1:0-15665 GCA_007922815.1 Macrotus californicus | reverse complement strand
TCTCCTTTAGGGGTGAAGATTTGTTGATTTCTGAGCTGCAGCTGGTGGAACTGTCAACATCCCTCCCCACGTTTTTTTTCCTACCAACTCCTCATCAGTGCTGGTCCCACACAACGCTTGCTGCTGTCTGGTGTTCAGGTCACACTGATCCATACTATGGAGTTCTGGGGGAGATGCATATTGTATGTATTTTTATTTTCTAATTTTGCTATCCTATGTGTTCTGTCTGGCTTCCATGATTAAGCAAAACCATACTGCTGCCATGCTTTCAGCACTGGAAATCCCAGTAGATTTTAAAGCAAGAATATAGTGGAAAATTTAGCTTTTTATTTCTGGCATCACACCATATGGATTTTTACTATTGCAATAGAATGGCAGCATTTGTATGTTAGAATCTGGAACAGAGCTATTTGCTGCAAACTGGTATGTAATTCAGGCAAAAATCACAGGCAAAGAATTTGGATGTGTGTAATTGGTTCTGGATGACTTGGGTTCAGAACAAGACTGGGAAAACTAATTTGTCTTCCTTGTTTTAGAGATTGGTCTAGAAAACTTAAGCTCCTCCTGAGATTATCTTGTTATGTTATTTTCTCTTTGTACTGAACCTAAAGGATAGGCCACTTTATGTATAAATTGACCAACTAATAGGCATCACATCACACAAAAGGCTATGCAGGTCACCAAAAAAAAGGGAGTGGGCAAGATCTAAGCTGTGAGCTTATTTATTCAAATACCACTGGGTTGTTGATTAGAGAAAAATAGAATTCTAGTAAATCTGAGCTGGTCAAAGTTAATTTCTGCATCTCAAATTCAATAGGAAGAAATCTAATCAAATAGATACAAATGAAAAAAGAGATCAGTGTGAGAAAATAAAACACAGAGAAAGAGTGTGGCCACAGAGACCACAGGGGAGCACAGGAGGGCTTCTGTCACACCGCAAACCAAACTGAGATAGTTATGTCCCAAGTCGCTCACAAAACCTGAGACTGATGGATGGCCTTTGGTTGTCCAAAATGCATCTACTGTGGATGTAAGGGATGGCTCACCTTTAGAAGTTGAGTCACTGTGCTTTCCAGAGTTTGGAACAGGGCCAGTTGGGACCTACTGCGGCTAACAGGACAGCTCAGTACACTGCAAGGGCACTTGGAGGAACATTGCTCTTGTTTTTAACTATTGCCTGCCTATAAGTGGTTAAAACCAAGTCCAAGCCCAGTGGTGCATCCAGGGATCAGTCTGGCTCACTTAAAATTGATTCCAAGTACTTTCTTTCATCTGAAAATTAAACATTAAGATGAATTCATGTAGGCTAACCTACACTTAAAATGTCACTTCTGTCACATGAACTCCAAAAGCTATATATTTATGTGTGTAAGCACATGTCAATAGGAATGCATATTTTAAGGAGGACCAAAATAAATAGAGAAGACAGAAAGTTTGTTTGGAATATAGGAGAAGAAAATTAAATCTGTGAGCTCTGAAACACCTCTGATTCCATTATGACTTGGGTCAAATTGCCACTGTTGAGAAGATGTCTAGTTTGCTCAGCTGGGAATATGGAACTAAAGTTGTGTTCATCATAAGATACTTAAGCTTGTCTTCAACTGTCTCAATTGTTGAGAGCTCAGAAGACACATAGTAAAATCTGAAAGGATAATGTGATTCTTTATTTGTCCTTACATTTCTCTCAACCTTGTTGTTGAGCTCCAGAGAGATGAATTAGCATAGTGCATCAGCATTGCCTCTTGCCTGAGTAAATAAATGACAGATCAAGACAGCTCTAATACAGCCAGAGAATGACAAAGCATCTCTGAATGACTGCTTAATTTAAAAATCCGGTTTAGATAAACAGCCGCTGAACGGCAAGGATGGCCCCTGCATAGTTGACAGAGGAGCAGCAGGACAATCTGACTTTGTACCTTTCCTAGTTGCGAGACTAGGTTACAGAGGAAGGTGGGAAACTGGCCAGGGCTGTCCCAAGAGAATGTGAGAGAACCTCCCTCATTGTGCTGGCCTTATACAGCAACAGAGAAGATCACATCCTCAGATGGTCTTTCAAATAACGCAGTTCCTAGTCTTGAACTTCTTTTCATGTAAACTGATACGGAGAAATTTAAAAGGCCTGTGTACAGTAAGTACATTAGAAGACAGGAAGCAAATTAAAAGAAGATAAGAGCAACCCAAACCAGAGGAGGAGACCAGGAGTTATTTAGGGTGCCTCTCTTTGTGAATGTTCCATAATTCAGGGTGACATTAATCTCGAGGAAGGAATTTAAATAGCAGCCGAAGTAGTTTGGCATTGAGATGAATTTTTAAAATAAAGATTTAAAAAAAGTTCTGCACAATTGCAAGATGACACACGGATGGGCCAAGATTGGCACATTGAGGACAGTAAGCAGACACTTCATAAAAGAATTCATGGTGCAGGTTGGAAAAGGCATGTTTGTCTACTTTACCACTTTTATTCACTCTTACACATGATATTCAGGATTCTGCAGAAGTTTTCTTTTTCGACTATAAAGGAGCGCTATAAATGACTGGCAAATTCATGAATTCTAAGGAGGGAAGGGGTAAGAAGAAAAAAAATAATAAGAGATTCTGTTTCTTATTTAGCATCTTGACTCAGAAAAAGATCCTCTATATGTGCATGATTTAAGAGGAGTTTTCCACTATAAATCTGCCCTTATCTTATCCAACGCAGCACCATGGAAAAGCACATTGCTTTTATTTGAATAGCACTAAGGGATGTTGGAATTATTACACAGCTCAAAATTTTATTTGTTCTCTTTGGGCCCTACTCCACCCAGGACCCTCATGCACCAGAGGATGGAATGACTTCTGGAGAGAAATTCTCTATCAGATGTGACTTTAATATCTTCTTACCTTTTAAGTGGGAAGCTGACTGGGAGAGTTTGGAAAGTGTCAGAACAGAAAATTCTTTTTGGAATTCCTCCTTTTTCCCCTTATGATTTCCAAAGAGAGTATTCCATGTCTTATTTGACTATCATGTGGACCATAGATCTGACAGTCGATCAGAATCAATTACTCAAAACACATTACTCAAACTGTCTTCCTGGCCAAGCTTCCCAATGAGGTGGACTTTGTGTGGCCAGGGAGTGGGTGGCATAGAAACTTTTCCCCATGTGGTAAAGCACAGTGAACACTCAGTATGCCTGCTCTTTGAAAGTGTATGAGCAGAGCAGTGAATGGGGAAGAGAACAATAGGGAGTCAGAACTCTCCATTCATTCATTCCATAAGTATTTATTGAGCACCTACTACATGCCAAACACTTTTTTAAGCTGTTGAAGAGCAGTAGTAACTCCAAAAATCAACACATTTCCTGTGTCATGGAGCTTGCTTTCTACTGGGGGAGAGAGAAGAGAAATACAATAGATACATACATTAGATAGCTTGTTATGTAATGATGAATGCTGAGGAGAACAACAAAGCAGGGAAGGGGGATTGAAAGTGTGCAAGTATGAGAATTCATGTGCTTGTGAATTGTTGCAAATGACAGATAGAGTGACTTTTACTAAGATGATTTTTTGAGTAAGAACCTGAAGGAAATGAGGAAAGGAGCCATAGGCTTTCTGAGACCTGAGGGTCCTAAGGAGAGGAAATAGCAAGTGCAAAGACCCTGGGGCAGGACTGTGCTTGGCCAGTCGGAGGACCAGTAATGAGGCCAGTGTGCCTAGGGAAAAGGAAGTCGGGGCGAATACTAAGAGATGAGGTTGGAGGGGTCGCAATGTGGGTCAGTTCATTTATGCTGTTGATAAGGACTCTGGTTTGTACCATGAGAGAGATTTGTTTTTTACCCCAAGAGAGATGTAGCTATCGAAATGGAGTTCTAAATAGAGGAGGGGCCTTATCTACCATTTTCAGTGGACGATGTGGAGACTAAACTGAAAGGGGACAAAGGCAGAAGCAGAGAGATGTTAGGAGACAAGCGCAATGATGCAGCTGAATTTGTTAGGGAACTGAGTAGCAGTTTATAGGTTGTTTAAGGTCTGTAACATAACCTTTACAAACCGAGTTTCAACGACCAGAGCCAAAAATTGCCTAAGCACTTCTTTGTTTATCCAGAATCAGGCTGGCACAGAAAAGCAGGTGGAAAGCTGTTCCAAGTACAAGTGCATAAAACAGTGAGTTACCCTGCTTCTTGGCACAGGTCTCCCGTAAAGAAGTCTTATGTTTACTTTGCTGGACATTTGTGGTTCCTTCCTATAGCTGCTTTAAAAAAAACCCCCACATGGTCTGCATTTCCCTTTTGACTTTCTTACTAAAACAGCAACTGACATTTATTTAGGAGCTTTGCCCATTCTAACAATTAAAGTTTATAGGAAATTGAACAGCCCGCTCATATACTAGATTGGATCCTTGAACAGAAAAGCAGACATTAGTAAAACAACTGGTGAAATCTGAATAAAGTCTGTAGTTCAAGTAATAGTGTTTTACAAACGCTAATCACTTAGTTCAAATACACGGTGGTTAATGTGGCAAACATACGATGTTAACATTAGAAGAACTGGAGTGAAGGGTATAGGTGAACTTTACAACTTTTCTGTGAATTTAAAATTACTCCAAAATAAAACACTTATTTTCTACAAAGCCCTCTCAAAGAGAAAAGAAAACACAAGAATGAAAACTTTGAAAGAAATTTTTTTGGAGATAAAATGGTCAGCAGGTATATTCTGCACATTTAGTAATTTTTATCCACCCCATAAATAGTTAGAAAATAGTCTTTCTTTTTCATCATTTCATGTAGATTAAGCTACATGTCAAACCCTTCACTTGTCTCTTGATTTAAATGTACTTGCATTACGTTCATTCTCAGGGATCTATTTTGCTTAGAAAATAGATGGTTTTCAAAACGAGTTACCAGTCAAACCCTTGTCACGTGGTGATTTCCTTGCATCCTGCCTTCCTTCAGTCTCTGCCTTCACTCTTGCTCCGCAGCACACCTTCAACTGAGCAAATGTGGCTGAACACAACTGGCCCTTGACCTAGCTCCCCATTTTCTGAAGCACTGAGGAAAGAAATTTGCCATTACGTTAAAAAAAAACAACAACCCTGATCTTCTCAATCTGATTGCATAGATCAGGAATGATGAATGTAAACACCCCTATGGGCCAGGCAAGCCAGGCATAAGGTGTGGGGTAATCAAAGTAGTGGATAAAAACACTCTGGCATAGACGACTTTGCCCTAAAATGGACCCTATTTTGATTATCCCTGGGAAGTTGTGTCTTTTCTAGAATCTCAGTGGAAGCTCGAGTCTGTTTCCAAGCAAGGTGCTTTGGAAATACTGGTTATAGTTTACTCAGGTAACGTGGAAAAATGTGGCCAGCTGCAGTTTAAAGTTGTAACCAGGTAGGGATACAAATTTATATTTCCATATAAGGCAGAGAAAAGATTGATGAGATTTTAATCCAACTGCAAATCACACAACAACACTGTGGGGTTTTCACAAGTATTTCTCGGTTACTAATGCAAGACCATTTAAATTAGCACAGAAAGATGACAGATGTAATTTTAATCAAAAAACCTCTAGGAAGGCACTCACCTGCTTATCGGGTAACAAATTCCTTTGTCTTACGATGAATTAGGACCACAGGTGGCAGACACAAGGCCCGCGGGCTGAATCTGGCCCTTCATCCTGTTTTATCCAGCCCGGCACCTTGTTACTACCCTGCGGCCGCACCGAGCTCTCGCTTAACTCTTAAGGAGCAGTTACATTTCTACAGCCCTAAAATTACATTTGGCTCTTTGAAGGCAACTGCGAGGCTGATGTGGCCCCCGGTGAAAATGAGTTTGACACTCCTGTGTTAGACTAAGGAAGTTCTTTCTGGAGTGTACTTTAAATTTCTGCTGTTTTAAATTAAGCCCGTGACAAATAGCTAAAACTAATACAAGCAGATTAATATTACTAATATTCCAGGGAAGTTCTAATGACATGTTTAAGATGCAAAGGATTAGACCAAATTACTAACTGATTTGAGCTTCCAGGATCAGGACCGTGCACATGTCAAAAAGACCTTAGGAGATGGAGCATGTGGGGATGGCCTTGACTCCTTTATGTCTGCACTCTCTGACACAGATAAAGAGCGACATCTTTTTGGAACCTCTCAGCAAAACAAGCAGTGTACGTGTAACTCGATGAACATGTTATCTCAGGAGCCGGGAGAATTCCCCCAAGAATGTGGCCTCAGTGCTCTTACCTCTCCTGCTATGCCCTGGGACCACCTGTTTCAGAGCTGTCAAGTCACAGACACTAACCACACAAAGGCACTCCTTGCCCTACACCACCAGACCAAGGACCACATGGAAAAGGGTCCTCCAAAGCATGCACCAACAGTCAACCCTTGGCTTCATAACCTTCTGCTAAACGCAGATTAAGTTGCTAGGATCCTATCCACCCTATCCAATTTTGGTTCTTGCTTTAGCACACTCTGTTTTACGGGAAAAGGCAATAGTAAGAGGGTTGAATGGAATTGAACCGGCACAAGGGTCCTTTTTGTACCGAGCGAGGGATATGTAAAGTGCTCAGAGGTGGAAAGGTTAGTGCTTATTTAAGGAACTGACAGGGCTCCTGCACATGCCCCAGTTCTGGATGTTTTGGAAACACATTTCCTCACAATTCTGCATAGCACACCCTGATTAGGAAGATGGCCAAGCCCCTCCGTAACCGTGTATATCCAAAAAGCAACATGTGCATGGAGGACAGTGAGGGATTTTGTCACGGACCCTTGTATATGCGGTAGCATGACAGGTATTTCCATTCTCTACAAACTCTTATGGTAATTTCAGTAATCTCAAATAAAAATACTTTCTAGGTATACTTAAAAATCCATTTGGGGCGTCAACAGTGGCCAAGAATTCTAGGTGGGGTTACCAAGGCTGAGGGCTGAATGCTCACCTCCAGCGATTTCTGCAAAGGTTGAACATTCTTTCAGCCTCAGTGATTTAAGCTAAACTGACTTGGCTGCTGGGCAAAGGAAAGGAGGGTTCAGCAGCCCCTCCCACCTCCTGAGGCTGGGAGAGATGGTCACATTAAAGTAAGAGCAAGGTTCATGCAGCTGCTCCTCACCTCTCCCCAGGCAGCAGGTGGGGGCTCCACGGGAGGGTAGTACTTGGGCACGTCCCAGGCCACTGCAGCCATGAACCATTTGAAGTCTTTGCACTTGAGCTGTTTGCGCAACTCCTTCTGGGCAGAGATGTCCCCCGTGGAGAGGTGCCTGTACTCTGGGCGTCGCTGGTAAATGTACTCGGCAAATTCATCCATCCAGGTCTCAGCCACCCGCTTCAGGTTCTGTGCAGCAGAAAAGATTGCCATTTAATGGTCTGTGCACTCAAAGGGTGATTTTAGTAGTACTAGAAATTGAAAAAAGAAAAGGAAAAGAAATCACACAAACTCAGGTCACTCCAGTTGGGAGCTTACTAACAATAAGAGATTTTATAATTCCAAGGGGTGTGATATGATTAGCCCAAGGCTTTGCACACATTTCTGTTTCTGGCATAGGGGTGAGTTGCCAATTAGATAATTGGTCAGAGCCAGGAAAAATTCAGTTTACAATTATATCAACTTTCTCACACCTCCTGTTACTTTGTAATTATAAAAATTATTTTTCATATAGAAATAAAGGGGTTGAAGCTGGAGATAATGAAGTTCTCGTTAGGCATGAAATTGCTTCAACTGTTTCAAGGAACAGTCAGGGATCTTGCTAAGAATGAGGACAAACAAGCTGACATTCTTTTCTCCCAGTGACAGAGAGAACTCAGCATTGCTACATTCACGACCATGTGTTCTGATGATACTGTATATATGGGACATGAATGGCAAGCAGAACTTAGTAATTTACTGCACAAGGAAGTTGGGCAAAGGGAAGTGCCAAGTAGCCAAGCAGCTACTCTTCTCTACAGGTGTTCCCGTGGGATGAAGGAAGAGGAGGGTTGATAGAAGGGAAATAAGTACACTCTTCGGGGCACAAGAGTGTATGGGTCCAGGATGGGAAGCTCAGCCCCTTTGTCAGTTTTGAGATTCCTCGCATAAGAAAGTACATACAGTCATCTGTACCTACATCATGGGAGTGGTTACGGGATTAAATAGAACAACAACGTAAAGTGCTTAGAATAGTACCTGGTGCAGAATGGGTACTATGGATATTAGAGCTATTATTATTAGAAAGTGTGCAGCACTGGGAATCAGAGAGCTTGGGTATTGGGTCTGGCCGCAGATGAGCTGCATTGCTCCTGTGGTCCGTGAGAAGGGCTTCAGAGGAGATGAGACATTCTCGGACATTCCTTCAGCTCTATGATGCTAAGTGGTAGAGAAAACAACTGCATTGTTTTGAAGAGGTCACTTCTCATGCCCCCAACTAGCAGGTCGGTTTCATAGGCTGGTGTCTCATAGGCTATTGTTCCTGTTTTGTGTTTAAAATTCCTTAAGTGCCCAGTTGGTGTGAGCGTTGACCCTTTCTGGTTTTTCATTTCCATTGGAAGAGAAAATGAACAGAAAGGCTGGGAACTTTAAGAAGAACCAGATATGTTTCTAAAAAAAAACTAGTGATATTTAGAAAATCACTGTATCTTAGAAATTGCTGCAAAATCCTAATTAAGGCCTGGCACCATGCCCTGAGGTCTGCTCGATTTGGTCTCCAAATATTTTCTTTCTAATGGGATTGTGCACCTTTCTTGTTCTGTCCCTCCAACTCCGCCACCAGTGTCCCCATGGGCCTCTCTGCCATCTGACCTCCTCATCCCCTATGGATTCCTTGGTTAGTTATGGTCAACGATGGGCACGAAGCAGGGTTCAATTAATACAGTAAGATGCAGAGAAGAGACAATGTCACAAAGACTACCCTGATTTCTTGGTTGCCTCTGCATTCCCTTCTTTCTAAGACTCCTAGCACCAAAAGTGTAAGACTTGTTCTGGGAGGGCTTATTTGCCTGGCACCCCACAGGCGATGCCTTGCTCATAACACTTTCCACTCTTTTGACTCGAGTTTACCCTGACAGATGTCCAGAGTCAATGTTGTTTTGTAATATTCTAGCCTCTGCCACAGACTCTGAACTGCCTCATTTGTTTGGGGAAAGAAAAGGAAACAAATGATGTTTTGAGGCTCCTGATCTGGGATGGTACTATGTGTCACATACTTATATAACATCTAAGTGTGCATTCTCAGTACCATCTTGCCATTTACCTTTTATTCTGACAAGTGTTCTGGATGAATGCACTTTATTTCCATTTGTCCTTGGAGAGAAAATTTTTTATAATTAACAAAAAGATTCAACGATAGAATGAAAAAATTAGTTGATAATACTATAACTTTATATTAAATTAGATCTTAGGCTGTAGTTCCAACCTTTATCTTCAACTTTAATTATTATATAAAGTGAAAATATTTAATTTTCATTTACTTTATTCTTCTCTGATAAACAAAAATGAATAAAGGCAGGGGAATAGCAAAAAGCACAGGCAAAGAGGTAAATTGCCCAGGAGTAATGAGAAAGTGGCTTTATTAAGTGGAGGCATGCATTTCCAAAAATGATTTGTTGATAAGATCCATCTTGACTTGGGTAAATAATCACTTTAAGACTGTAAATGCTATAAAGTTAAGAATGGATATTTTTTTAAAATTAAAAGGCTCAGGACCTCAAATGATTCCAAGGACAGGTGTGTGTTCACCTGGGCATGCTAATTGTTGGCTTAATAATAGATCATATTATAAAATGAATGTGAACAATTTCCTAGCATGGCCTGTACCTACCAATAGAGCCACTGAAGCAGGAATAATATTTTTTAAAGTGCTGTTGTTAAAGGATAGATATTGTTGCTTTGGGTTTTAAAAATAGAAATAGGAATTATTGTGAAACTCAAAGAGGAACTGACTAGTTCAGATGCATTCATTTGGAAATGGCTTGAAGGGTCATGACAAATGTTAGCCAGAAATAAGTGCCAACAACATTAGGGAAGCTGTAAGGCAGCTTTGGCATTATGTCCTTTTCAAATTGAAATACAGTTGGTTGCAGGTTAGGGTTGCTGACTTCCCAAACACTCCAAAGAACGCAGCAGGATCATGGACATTTCCAGGGATAATGTGAAATCGCAGATTCCTGTTTTTGTGGCTTTGCAGGAGATGAGAAAAGAGAAACAGCATAAAAGTTGCAAAAACTGTAACAGCTAGTTTTCTTCCAGCAATGAGTGTTATATAAGCATTTAAACATAAATACAACACCCCGACCATTCTCTAATATTCCTGACGCCCCATTAGGCATCCTCAATTACAGATAACTCTACTTTTCTGAATGGAATTTCCCATCAGGAGGAAATTTTCTGAAGTGTTGATTATGATAGTCCAGGAATAGTCCTCACTCCCAAACGGTCCATGCCAAATAATATCATTCTGAAGTCACTCTTCTGGAAATAACAATACAGTGTGTTAATTTGCCACTCTCATCACGAATCAGCACTCAGTTTTCGGGAAAACATTGGAACCGCAGCTGAGAAGTATTGCAAGCAGTTGCAAAGCAAGTTTCATGGGTCTTTTCTTGATTATAGAATAAATTCATCCACTCCAGGAAATAGTATATCGTATACGCACTTGAGTTCACTGAGGTATTACATAGGCATACGTATGTACATATTTAAATACATGGAGGTAATAGGGTAGGAGCAAAGCAATATTCCTCACTTAAACCTTCATAGCTGCCCACCCATGTACAGGATTATAAAACAGACTTCCCAATAACATCTCCTGCCAGAGATTTTAATGAAGAAAAATAAGTCAATCTGAGGTCTCCTTGATATTGAATGGACATTGATGGAGGCACTAAGATGTTCAAAAAATAGTTATCAAAAGGAAAGAAAGAGTAAAATATGGACACTGGAAGATGGATGCATGAAAGTGTTTACTCCCAAACACAAGGTGGATTTATAAAAGTTGCCTTATATATGCAGAGCCAGGTGTTAGCTGGGATTCCTGCTTTTTAGAGATTTAAATAAAATTGTTCTACCCGCATATCACACATTCTTATCTTCCTTGAAATATGTGTGGATTCTCAGGGCTGGGGGGGTGTTCATACATTCATCCTTCACTTTTATTTCCTGTCCCCAGATTCCCCCTTCCTCCTGGCACCTTGCCCTGGGCTCACTGGCTACTCTGTCTTGAAGAGCTGAGTGGGTGACAGGTGATCTTCCAACGCCTCTCAAATACATCTCAGGTAGATGAGCCAGACATAGTCTCTGACTGAAGATTTTAAGGAAGTGGGAGAGACTCGAGTGACAGCAGTGCAGCCGATGATGGAAGATGGCATGTTTGACTTCTTTCATAGCCTTTGGCTGCTATAAAGAATCTCACGGAAGGGACCAAAACTCTGCCACCCCAAAGGTGCTTTTGGGGATGTTGATTTTAAGTGCATGTATTCAACTTTGACTTTTCTCCTGTTAATCTGTCTCTATTAATTTTGTTATTAGCCCAGCCAGAAGAACTTAGAAGGTGGAGTGCTCCTAGCCATGTACAGGTTGATGCTGCTCAATTTGAATGGAGTTTTGCTTAAATAAACTCTTAAAATTTTTAATATGCCTCAGTTGATCTTTTAACACATGGAACATACTTATACTAAAAAATATTGTTTATCCAAAATTCAAATTTATTTGGGTGTCCTATATTTTTGTTTGCTAAATCTGGCAACCCAACTTCCAATGTACACAAAATATATACAGTATTGTGCTCTATGAATGTTTTTGTATTCACTATCTGACTGTATATGCAAAATCTGGCATATTTTGATGCTGTTGCCAATACCTAGTGAATATTTTGCTTCCATGGAAATTATTCCAGGGAAGTTCCAAGCGCTCTGCAGAGAAGTCTGCCATAACACACCATTGATCTCAATATGCTGTACACAGTCCCACTGATTTTCTGTTTCTCCCAGGTGGGATCCTGCTGGCCCCCCATCTGTGAAGCAAGCAGGGAAGCAGCCATATCGCTGAAGATAACAGCAGTGCTAATTGGTAGCTAGAGGGGAGGGCTCAGCAGAGCTAGAAGGGACAATTTAGGGCTTACTGTTAACATCAGTCTGAAAATAAGTAGGTGAAGGCTTCCTGTCTCTGCGCCTCAGGCTGGGTTCCATTCAGTCTCTGAGTGTAGTATGGACAAAGGAGATCGGGGGAGAGGGCCCAGTCCCATGCAAGGTGGACTCAGGAAGTTTTTACCTGCTGAGGTTATTCCCAGCATGGAAATTTAAGGAGGATAGTTACTGGAGCTGAGGAATACTTAAAAAAATTTTTTTGGATAGAAAGTAAATAAAGGATTTCTCTATTTTTAAAAGCTGTAGACCTTCATACTTTTGGAGTCATAAGTGAAATGCAAACTCTTATTCTGAGCACCTTCTATGCACAAGACATTGATAACATCTGTGGCTCCTTGTCTATTAGATCATGTTCTGCTATTCAGCCCAAAGTGAGAGGAATCTCTCCTTTCTTTGTGTTGCCCCCAAATTTGTTAACACACTTAATTTAACACATTCAGCCTTACATCAGGGATCTTTAGAATTCAAGTCCTGTTTTCTCGGCACAGTCCAACACTAAATCTTTCTTTACTGCTAATAATCATCAGGGCTTTGAATTGATATTTTACCAGGAGCATTAAGTCACACTTCTGTTTCAGTTCATAGGAACAGATTTCCAGCTCTGACTGATCATCTTTATTGCGCAGCACGAGGAAAACCGATTGTTCCATTATACCTGCTTGTTCATGAAGCTGCATACATCGATCCACTAATTATTTTTTCTTCATCAACATTTTAGATCCTACTGTTCGACTATTTAAAAAATACAATCCTCATTCGGTTTCTCAGCATTTTATTTGAGACTTGATGGCTTCTTGGCTCTGAGGCTGTGCCATGCCTGCGCGTACCTCAGGAGTGTGCTTCTGTCTCTCTGTGCATGGTGCAGTCCTTACGTGTGCACTGGCCTGACCCCAATCTCCATGCTGTGCTGGTGTCAATATTAAGCTATTGTATTGCAGTGGATTTAGTAATCTATTTCTCTTTCTCCAGTTCTCCCCTCCTCCCGCCCCTGTATTTTTTCTGGCACGTTCCCCTCAGATACTGCTGATAGCTAGCAGAACCAATCTCACCCAGAAAGTGTTTGTCACACTCTATCAAGGAATCACATCACTCTCCCATGACTTTAAAAATTCTACTTTGATTTAAATGCATTTCTTTTCTCCTCTTTGAAGCCTAAGAATACTTTAGTAGTTCCAGAGCCCCACCCCAAAGCCTTCTTATCATTGATAATGTGATAATGTCATCATGCATACAGCTCAAAAGAGAATCTCTTTAGGAGAGCCTCTACCTCACTACAATTATTCAGCCTAGTGTTCTTCTCTGATCTGAAGACGTCTTTGAAGTCAGTGGGAAGCCTTCAGCAGGAGGAGAGGATGGCTAATCCAGCACTGAAAGGCAGGCTCCACTGACAGGCCGTTTCTTTTCTCTTTTTCCTTTCTCTTTTGCAAACAGTCTATGTGAGCTGTTTGCAAGTGATTGCCTGCTCTTGGCTGTTTTAATGTAATTTCATTATATCTCTATTACATTTTTTGGCCAAATATTTTGGTTACTTATGGTAGTGTGTCTGATGGCATTTAATGTAGCCAAATTAGGTAACTACATACATTATTTAAAAATACACACAAGCCTAATTTTAAAAAATAGTTTTTTGAGGAATAATGATATGCAATAACCTGCTCTCATGTAAAGCTTACAGTTTGGTGTGTTTTGACATATATATTAGTGAGAGCAATGCCATGACTAAGGTAATGAAAGTCTCTATCACCTCCGACTGCTTTGAGGTGCCTCTTTGAAATCCCTTTTCATATCTCCCTTCTTTGGCACCTTTACAGATCTCAGGCAACCACTGATCTACTAAACTTTTTAAAATTTTTATTAATGTTGGCAGTGATATCGACTCTTGGTTCAGCAACCTTGGTTCTTGAGTTCAGCAAGAAAGAATTCAGAGCCAAGAACTCTAGCACAAGAGGAAAGTCACTGAGGCAGAAGAAGTGAGCCAGCTGGGCTGCATGGACTCAGGAAACAAGTTTCAGAAGCAAAATAAGGGCCCTCAGAGCTTAGGAGAAGGAGAGCAAAGATACAAAGGAAAGATGATCTTTCTTCTTGTGCCTGAAAAAGGAAGGTGCAGGCATGCTCTTAAAGAGAGAGCATATGCTGGGTCCTTTGTCTCAAGGGTTTTTATCTGTTTTCTAAAGTCAGGTATTTTAGGGAAGGTCTCAGGGGAGGATCTCCACAGAATATTCATCAGCTTTCCAGCTCTAATTCATCAAAATGAGCATATTGTGCCAGGGTCATGGTCTCTACTGATTGGTTGGCACTAGGTAGGAGGTCACTGGTCATTGCATCTGGTCCTGATGCCAGTCATGGCTGCTTTATCTGGTTTTGCTGATTTTCTGGGCTTGGAGCTGAAATAAAACTAGGGCCTAGATGTTATCTATACTTTCATCAAAACACTGTCTCTGTGGTCAACAGATCCAAGGCTTTGTTGCTAAGGTTCCATGATGCTGATCAGAAGAACCTCATTGTCCTGAGGGCTTCACGCTTCCTTGTTTGTTCAAGGAGAAGGAGGCAGGTGAGTCATGGTGCTGGATGAGGCCGGTTCGAGTCAGCTGTCTGTTTGATTTTCTCCATTACTTTTGCTAAGTCAGTTTTTTGGCTTCTTACTATCTGACCTCATTAAGACTAATTTTTAAAGAGCAGTTTTAGGTTCACAGTAAAACTGAAGGACAGGTATAGAAATTTTTTCATCAACTCTTTGCACCCACTCAGGCATAGGTTCCCCCATTACTGACATCCCCCACCGGAGTGGTGTATTTGTTATAATTTATGAACCTACACTGACACATCATAATCACCCACAGTTCAGAGTCTACATATGGGTGCACTCTGGGTGTTATACACTGCTTTACTTTTTGTCACTACAATTTAGTTTGCATTTTCTAAAATTTTGTATAAATGAATCACAGAGTAGGTGATCTTTTTGTCTGGCTTCTTTCACCAGAATAACTATTCTGAGATTTATCCATGGAGTTGCATGTATTCATTTTTATAGGATTCCATACCATGGCTATACCACAGTCTCTTTATCCATTTACCTCCTGAGAGACATTTGGGCTATTACACATAAGGCTGCTGTAAACAATCTTGTGTAAGTCTTTGTGCATATACTGACTTCCATTTATTTTGGGTACATATCTAAAGTGGACTGGGACAGATGCTAGGTAGTTGAACTTTAAATGAAACTGCTAAACTATTTTCGTAAGTGGTTGTATCACTTTACATTTCCATTAACGTTCCAGTTACATCACAACCTCTCCAAAAACTCAGTATGGTCAGTCTTTTCAATTTCTGTCATTTTAAAAGTGGGCGGTGGTATCTCATTATAATTTTAATCTACATTTCCTAATAAATAATTATGCTGTGTCTTTTCACGTAATTATTTACTATAATCTTGTTAGGTAAAGTATTTGTTTAAATATTTTTGTCCATTTAAAAAATCAAGCTGTATTTTTATTATCCAATTTTGACAATTCTTTATATATCTGGGATACAAGTTCTTTGTCAGAAATGTGATTTGTCAATATTTTCTCCCAGTTCATG
>VMDR010023332.1:0-15664 GCA_007922815.1 Macrotus californicus | reverse complement strand
TTGCGACCAAATTCAACCAAGTCTGTGAGCATCCTGATTACCAGTGTTTTGAACTGTGCATCTGATAGGTTGGCTATCTCTTTGTCGCTTAGTTGTATTTTTTCTGGAGCTTTGATCTGTTCTTTCATTTGGGCCATTTTTGTTGTCTTGGCGCGCCTGTTACGTAGTAAGGGGCGGAGCCTTAGGTGTTCACCAGGGCGGGGCGGCCATGTCGCTGTGTTGTGACACTGTTTGTGGGGGAGGGGTCCGAGAGGGAACAATGGCGGCTGCTCCGCTCCCTGCCGGTTACCAGTCACTTTCCACACTACCCACAGTCCAACGGGGCCCCTCTGGTGCTGGCTCCGGTGCTGATCCCCAGTGGGAGGGCTGTGTATGCTCCAGGACCCTGTGGGTCTCTCCAACGAGCTCTCCCATGAGGCCGGGAGTTTCTCCCGCTGCCGCCGCCTCAACCCCCACAGGAGTTTTCAATCAGAGGCCTTGAGGCTTCACCTCCCGGCGCCGGAACTCTGGGTTGCGGGGTCCGTCCCGCTCCTGAGCTGTTCCTCCCCGTTTATCCTCACGAGGGAGTGGGACGCCCGGTCCGCAGCCGCCACCTCTCCCTGCCAGCCGCGCCTTTCCCGGATCCGCCAGCCGCCGCCCCGCCACGCGAGTCCTCTCCGCCCCTCCTACCGGTCTGGATGTATGTTTCTTAGTTTCTTGGTTGTCGGACTTCCATACGGTTTGATTTTCTGTCAGTTCTGGTTGTTTTTTTCTTTTAAAATTTGTTGTTGTCCTTCTTTTGGTTGTGCGAGGAGGCATAGTGTGTCTACCTACGCCTCCATCTTGGCCGGAAGTCTGTTTTAGGCCTTATCCAGCTCTTTAAACCAGGTACATGTAGGCTCTAACACAGAAAAAGGGTGTAGGACATGACTGGTTATTTCAGCCTGAGTCTGGAACAGCACTATGCAAGCTATGTATGGAATTAAAAATGTTTTAATGACTGCATTAAACAAAATTGAAAAGAAATTCATTAAATTTTTTTTAAATTACTTTATTGTTCAATTACTGTTTGCTCATTAAATTAATTTTGATGGTATTGTCTCTAAACCTAATAATATCTGATATATTTCTATTTCAATATATAATCAACACGAAAATTATTGACATATTTCCTTTGTTAATACTAAGTATCTGAAATCCAGTAAGTCTATTATTTACTGACAGCACAACTCAATTCAAACTCATCACAAGGCACATGTTCAGTAACTCCGTGTGACTATTGGCTTCCACATTTCCCAGAACTCCTTGTTCCACCTGCCTTCTCTTTTCTGCCTTTAATGGCCAAGTTCCTACAAAATGTCTGTCTTCGCTTTCTGAACTTGACCACCATGGAAAATTTTCAACCCCAGAAGTCTGACTTTTGCCGTACTTTCAAGCTAAAATGATTCTTGCCAAAGTTCCCAACAGCTTTCATGTTGCCACATGTAGGATCAGTCCTATTTCTTCAGCAGGAGCTTGAAATCAATTGAAGTCAACCAGGAACAGGCGAGCTATACCGGATGCTTCAGATGAAGAGGATTTAATACAAGAAAGCTGTAACAAAAATGGAAGAATTAAAATAACCTCAAATCTGTTTGGAATGTTTTAAAAGAGGAAATAGAGTGATGCAAAGGGAAGCTGGAAAATTATTTAGAGAACAACAAAGCGGAGTCTGGCAAGCCACGTTTAGGAACTGAAGTGTCTGGAGGGCTGAGGGAGCAAGGACAGAAGGCAAGTTAGTACAGGAAGTTACTCTGGGAAACTTTATCCCGAGGGTAGGACAAATGGGACAAGAAGCAGTCCTGCCACAGTTCAGGAGACACTAGCAGCTGTCACTGACGGAAGTGAATGCTGCTGTTTCTCAAACCACTGCTTGAGAATTTTTGGCTCTAAAGAGCCCACACCCCCTAGCTGTATACCATGTGCATATACAATTCAGAATGTTGAAATAAAAGTCATCCTACTCTCTCCCCAAATGACTCTCTGCATCCTCTATTACGGCTATCCCACTTTGGCCAATGAATGGAAAAACTATGAATTCTATAATGAATTATAATCCAGGCAGAATCTCATCAAAGCTCTTTCATCCTAGCCTCCAATCAGCAAGTCGTGTCTATACTGCTGATTGAATAGTTCTCAAAATTGCCCCTTCCCAGAAACCACTGATGTTTTCCTAGAGCAGGTCATCGTCGTCTCTTGTCTGGGTTACTGCATCAGTGTCCTAGTCGGTCTCACTCTGTTCAATCTATTCTCCACCCATCAGTTTGAGCGATTGCTTTAATCTGCAGAACAGATCCCATTATTTCTGATTCAGCCCTACTGGATCCTGGGAGATCTTCTCTTGACTGCGTTTTTAGTTCCATTTGCTGTTATCTCCTTCCCTCTTTGGAAGTCACCACTTTCATAAAATGGGATCGATTCCATTTTCTGCTTTTTCTTTTCCCTTGACCTTGGTGCTTGCTTTTTCTTTTGGGTGGCACACACTTCTCCTCTCCTTGGCTTTTCTCCTTACTTTGCTCCTTACCTGAATACTCCTACTCATATTCCAGATCTTAGAATGCATGTTTCTTCGTCCAGGAAGACATCCTTGATTCTTGGTCCTTCCACATCTCAATCTATCGTTAACATAGAGCACTCTATCGTAAGGACCTGCTCCCATCATCCCATGTTAAAATGTGAGCTCTTGTCAGTGTTCTTTCCTAGCATAATATTTGGCCCGTAGCAGATGTTTAATAAATATTTTAAGTGAATAAATGGAAGTGGATGAATGGAAACATGTAGCTAGAATGAGACATGGATGAATTCCCCTAGCATCTTTTAAAGTTTTTGCACTTTTCACTCTGATGTATTGCTTCAACACAAATTGCTCACAAATATTTCAGTTTATCCTATCTTCCTGGGCCAAATTATAAAGGGGCATGTTCAATTTCAAGTTATTTTCTCTGTAGCATTTTACTGGGTAACCAATTAAAAGGTGGTATTAAAAGCCAAGGAGGGATTTATGATTTCCTTGATCATTGTACCTCCCAACATGTGGTTCTGGGCTTCGTTAACATTCCCAGTGACCTGGAGATTTGTTCACTTCTGCAGTTCTCACAGTGCCCAGGACCTAGCTGGTGTCCCATGACTGTTTGGTGAAGGAAATAATATATGAATGCATAATGAATGAAAGTTTGTGTTCTGAGATATAATACTTGGTATAAATGGTGCTCAGGAATCATTTCTTAATGGCAAGTAGAAAATATCTCCAGCACGTCGTTGGTATTGGGAGCTGGTGCAGTTGCTCCATGAGAGCATGAGAGCACTAGGCTGATACAGCTGCCCTGTAAGACCAGTGATTCTTGGCAAATGTTCATAAACTCAGCAAACTATTCACTTTTTGTGGCTTGGATGCTTAAGCCAAACAGTTAAATTAACAAGGAAAAATGACTCTGTGTAAGAGCTCTACGGCTAATACGTATTTTATTTTTACACTTAATTTGGGACTGTAAACAGACACTAGTAGACATTGCTTAAGATGTCTCTCTCTCCATAAAAGTACAAAATGGGAAATGGGAAAGGGGCCTTGTTCACCTCACCCCCAACTGTGATTTTATGTTATAAATAAACAAATTGGTGTCCAGAAAAGCCAGGTGGTTTTCCCAAAGCCACACGACACAGTTCCTGTGACTCTACTGGGACTCCAAACTACGTTTCCCTGAACAAAACGAGAGCAGTGACTACCCAAACAGAGCACTTACTATGCATTTGGAAGTAGCTAAGCATTTTAGCTGTAGGCCTCCTTTCAAAAAATGCAATTATTTGTACAAAGACTGAATATAACCAAAATTCTGCCAAGTATTACTGGCACATACCAGGCAGATACTGAGCACTACTTTTAGTTCTGAGATTGAAGTGAAAAGGGTAAAGTAAAAATAGTGTGGAAAACAAACTGCCAGAGCTCTACCTTGTCTCTTTAGTCTTAGAATCCTAAATTAGTGTTTTCCTTGCGTGCCTGTTGAGGGCAGGGGGCGGGGTGGGGGGTGCAGGGTGGTCATTGAGAAGGGCCTTGAAATCAAGCAGTTGCTTGGGAATAAAATTTGAAACAATGTATTAAAAGGGGTGACTTAGGATCATACATTTGTAGTTGGCTGCACAGCAACAACAGTGCCCAATGAAGTGGTTATGTGTATTTCAGCTCTATTTCTATGGGTTTATTCTGCAAGGACTAGTGCAATTGACCTGCACGGGTGCTCCACCAGGTGTTCAGCTGTCAGTTGGTCAGCCACAAATCTCCTGTGAAGCCAGGAACAAATGTGTTTATTAGCATCTCTATTTACTGCCATCCAAAACATTCGCATGAAAACACCCACCTTACTCTCTGCCCACCCCTCCATCTGCACCCTGCTGGCAAAGGCAAAACTCAAGCTGAAATCTCTGAGTCCTTACATTCAGCCAGCTTTCTGAGGGGAGATGCTGGCTTCTGGCATGGGCATCTCAGTCCCAGGGAAGGGTTAAACGATGCTGAGCAGGAAGCCAGGATTGTATGGCAAAGCTACACAGCCCTGACTTCTCCTAGGAAGGTGAATGCGTCCCCTTATGAAGTGCAGCTGACAGCCTGCAATCACATGGAACTAAAATCCCTGGTTCTAATTCACCCTCTCTAATTATGATGGATGGAAAGAAGACGCAAAATTCTCTCCTCTTCCAAGAAAAGCCTTGGAGGTCATCAAGAATCACAAGCATTTCAAAAACTTGTGCAAATCTGACTGAGGGTGGTAGTGGAGTTTATCCTACCTTGGCAGAGGAGCTGGAATGTTTATATAAAATACTCAGATCTCAAACACTTCTCATTTTCTGATAAGAAGTAGTTTACAGATCTGACAACTTTTATTTTGCTAACATTTGAGGGGGGTAATTATAGAGGATAATGGTCAAAATAATATGTATTGTCCACTTGAAAGAGATAACGTCTTCTAGGAAAAATAGTCCAGCATGTATTGTTTGGCCACATTGATTAAATAATTGACATGCCTTTATTTGTTAACAAAAGGCCCCTTGGGAGATTTCTGAATGTTTAAAATCTATAAATTCCCTTCAACAATAGAAACTTGACTGAATCTACTTGGCCTCGCAGTCACCTTAACTGTAAACTCTACAGAATTAAAGCTGGAAAAGTAACTTTTTTGTGGGTTCATGACTGTCCTCTGGAGCCCCTGGAATCTCAGAAAATGATTTGATCACCTTGGCCCAAAGGCTGGGGGGACATGTGAAGGGATGTTTCTCAGTCCAGCTCCCCAAATGGGCCTCATCTATTAGTGTTGTGATGATTTTAATAACCGTGAGGTCTTTGATCCCAGTGATCAATCTGATACTGCTCAGTTCCACAAATATTAAGCATCAATTATGTTCCTTTGCTATCTACAGTAATAAATGAGACAGGAATCTTGCCTTCAAAAGTTTCTTAGCTTACTTAATGATTTAAAATGCATTTGAAATAGTTACAGAACAATAGGATATTTTCATATGAGGTAAAGACAAGAAGTGCACAAAGCCAGAAGGTAAAATAAATAAACAAACAAACAAATAACACGAGAGGGCCAGAATCCATTACACTGGCTTTATTTAGAAAAAGAATAGGACTGGGATCTTGAAGAATGAATAAACTCAGAAGTGGGAAAAAGGAGGGAGAGAGGCAGTGGGTGAAGTAGAGTATTTTAAAGTGAAAGACACATTTTTCATTTTCACCAATAACTTGATTGATTCGGATATTTCGCGTAGATCGGCTATCACCAGTATGGTAGAACATTAATTGTTCTCAATTAATGTCTCGATTTCATCACTATCAACTTCAGCTGGCCTACCCGAATGTGGAGCATTGTCCAGTGAGAAATCTCTAGCACAAAACTTCACAAATCACTTTTGACACCTTTGATCAGTCACAGAACTTTCTCCACACCCTGCAGAAATTTTTTCTTTTGCATTTCAGTTACGTTTTTATCTTTCTTGAAATAATAAAGCATAATATGCTGAAAATGCTGCATATTTCCTCCTGTCTTCAGTATTAAGATGGCTACACAAAAATTCACCAATTTTGAGAAGTTTCTTTTAAAGGCACCACTGACGTGACAGCTGTCACAACGCGATCTAATAAAATTGTTTTGAATGAAGTTAAAGACAACCAAGTGCGATTAGAGCCGTGGTACAGAAATAAATCAAATGAACTTTTTGCCTAAGCCAATAAATTGGGCCTAGTAAGGTGCAGAATAGTGATGTGCAAAGAATACTACTTCATTAGTAAGTCATGGAGGCAGTGTTGGGTAGGTAATGTGGGCATGTTCATAAGGAGGCAAGAACAGGTATGTTCTTAAGTAGCTGAGTGCTTAAAAATTGCTATTTTAGAAAGAATTACTCTAGAACAGTGGTCCCCAAAGTTTTTGGCACCAGGGACCAGTTTCATCGAAGACAGTTTTTATACGGACTTGGGTAGGGGTATAGTTCTGGGATGATTCAAGTGCATTGCATTTATTGTGCACTGTATTTCCGTTATCGCTACATTGTGATATTTAATGAAATAATTATGCAACTCACCATAATGCAGAAATCAGTGGGAGTCCTTAGCTTGTTTTCTCACAACTAGACGGTCCCACCTGGGAGCAATGGGAGACACTGACACCAAAGTGTGTTGCTTATATCCAGTCTGCTCCGTAATCTCGTTTTGATTGCTGTCACTGCAGAAAACCCTGCTCCACAAAGATAGGATGCTGGAAACGGAAGCAGGCTTTTCGGTGCATTTGTGGCAATCTCAGGATATTCTGCCTTGACTCTAATCCAGAACGTATGGAGACCTGAAGTTGTCTCAAACGCACTTCAAAGGTCACCGCTATTGTCACTTGTGATCTCAAGCAGTTGATCCTCTTCTAGCACCGACAAAGTCGATTCACCTGGCTTATTCACAAATGGGTCGTGGACCCATTCTCTCCCAGTTCAAGGGTCTTTTGTGGTTAGGAAGTAATGTTCAAACTCCTTTGAAAACTGAGATAGGTGATCGTGCACCAGCTGGGAGAAAGAAGGCCCCGGCTCAGTCTCTTTCAAAATCTCTGCTAATGTTTGAAACATGTCAAAAACCCTAGTGTTTACTCATTGCCCCCATCACGCAGCCTCTTTATCTGCCGACTTGAGCACAATTGTCATTCTCCCCTGAAGTGACAGATTGAGTTCGTTAAGCAGGTTGAATGTGTCACACAAGTAATCAAGTTTTGCGACCCATTCTGTGTCACTGAAACATGCTGCCTGTGGTGACTGTTTTTTTTTTTTAATATATTTTATTGATTATGCTATTACAGTTGTCCCATCTCCCCCCCCCCTCCACCCTGCACACCACTTCCCCCCCACACACCTGCTCTTTAGTTCATGTCCATGGGTCATATATATGAGTTCTTTGGCTTCTACATTTCCTATACTATTCTTAACCTTCCCCTGTCTATCTTCTACCCACCATTTATACTTCTTATTCCCAGTACCTTTCCCCCCTCTCTCCCCACCCCACCCCCCTGATGATAACCCTCCGTGTGATCTCCATTTCTGTGATTCTGTTCCTGTTCTAGTTGTTTGCTTAGAAAATTCTGGAGTGACTCTTGTAACTCAGAAACTCTGGCCAGCGATCTACATTTGGAAAGCCATCTCACTTCTGTGTATGAGAGAGGACGTGTGTGCTCTGCGTCCATCTCCTCACAGAGCTGCATGAATAGATGTGAGTTAAGGGCATGGACTTTGATGTGGTTGATGATTTTAACCACATGCTTCAAATCGTTAAGTTCAGGTAACATTTTTCGACTAGCCAGCACTTCTCTATGGATGGCACGGTGCATAGACTCACATTTGGAAGTGACCTCTTTGACCCTAGAAGTGAAACCAGGAAGCCATCCAGTCATGGCAACCCCTCCATCCATGCGTATAGTGACACAAAATGACCAATTCAGTTTCCTGATATGTAACCTTTCAGAGACTTGAATAATTCTGCAACTATTGTGTCAGTTGGCAAGAAAAGTGCACATAACATATCCTCATGCCTCCTCCTGAAAGATGCGTCACACAAAAACAAGCATTGTTGCCTTATCAACATTGGTAGCCTTGTCAACCTGGATGGCATATCTCAGTTACTCATTAATCCCAATGATTGTGCCTCAGTAGCCTCTGCTATTTCATCAATTCATCTAGTTACGGTGCTAGCCAAAAGAGGAATATGGGCCACTTTTTGAACTGCAGCATCTCCTAAAAGTTCACAACAATGTCCTCAGCAGCAGGCAGGATCAACTCTTCCCCAGTAGTAAAGGGCTTCTTAGCTTTAGCAATGCGGTTAGCCACTAAGAATGATGCTTTCGGTGCAGACATATCTTGATGTAGTGGTGACCTTCAATAATTGCTTCTGTTTTTTGTGTTCACATTTTCTTTCTTTTGAAAAACTCCAAAGGCTTGTTTTTTAATGCCAGAGTGCTTGGCCTCCATGTAGTGAAGAAGTTTTGAAGGTTTCATGGCTTCGTTGGCTATATATTACACAAAGTGGGCTTGGAGGATGTGACTCATTCCGTTGCAATGAACCCATAATTTAAGTGGCACTCATGGTATTTTAAATGCAGTTTTCTTTTTGTTGGCAGTCTTAGAGTCTTCTGCTGTCTCATCATTGGGTCTTTCCCCCTTTCCAAAGCTCCCCAGTGACGTTTGGCTTTTACTCAGTTTGGCTAAGATTAGCATGTGGGCTTACCAAAACTGTAACTGAGACAAGTGCTCAGTGCAAGAAAGGGGTGTGGATGGGAGTAGTGAATACAATAATGGGCTGGCCACACACAGACTAAAATAAGTGCCAGATTCTGACTTACAGCCTGCCACCAAATGCAACTTCATTGTCACTTGCCACTCACTGGTACGGTTTTGACATGAGTCTGCAAGCAGTTGATTTACTCTGGTCTCTGTGCAGCCAGACCTTTCCACTAATGATAATCTGTATTTGCAGCCGCTCTCCAGCACTAGCATCACCGCCTCAGCCCTACCTCAGATTCACCAACATTAGATTCTCATACGGAGTGCGCAGCCTGGATCACTTGCATGCATAGTTCACAGTAGGGTTCATGCTCCTATGAGAATCTAATGCCCCCACGGATCTGATGGAGGCGGAGCTCAGGTGGTAATATGAGCTATGGGGAGCAGCTGTAAATACAGATGAAGCTTCACTTGCTTTCTTCCTGCTCTCCTCCTGCTGCGTGGCCTGGTTCCTAACCAGGCCTGGTACCAGTCCATGGCCCAGGGGTTGGGGACCCCTGCTCTAGAATATCTTTGAATTTGTTTTTAAGACCATAAAAGCATATTTGTCTCACAGATTCTTTCATCATCTCCTTGAGGTTGAAATATGTGGAAAGTTTTTCAAAGCTGCAATGAATGTAGCCCCAATTCTGATCTTCTTGGATGTTTTCTGGTATTCATTCTCTACCTTTTTCCTACCCCTACTTTCATTCTAGGTAGGATTTTCTTCCATGGATGCTATGGCACATGGAGATAAAATTTAGCTATACCCTGCCACTTCACTGAAAATTCACTTTCTATTCCAGTTCTAGTTCTTAAAACCACCTCATGCATAAGCAGTGTGAGAAGTCATGTTCAAATTAGAGCCAAATGAAAACCTCAGGAATAACTAGTTATTCTCCAGAAGCAACACCCTGTTTCAAGAGGACATCAGTTTCAATGCAAACATCTTCCTTCATTCAGTGAACATTTTACTGATGCCTTCTCTGAGTCCAGTACTATGCCAGGAATTCTAAAGCACAAACCCACTATAACAACTAACAGTGCCTAACATCTAGTATTTTTTTTTCTCCTGGATATGTCAATCACAGGGACACTTAGTCAAGTATTAGCATCATGTAATATGACTTTAGGTCTGTTGATACATTTTTCTCAATGGTTGATAAAGATCTCCTACCAAGATGCTACTAGCCATGAAGGAATTCTAAGACTCTCTGAGTACAGTTCTATGGGGCAGAACTTAGAGTATTTGGGGCAGTAGAGAAGGGACATCAAGAGAATTATGTCTAGTTTTGTTTGACCTGAAGTTGAGCCGGCTCCCTGTACCATCATAGTACATTCTTCTTACATCTGGTTCAAGGCCCAACTGCAGAGCATTCACACTTATATCCACAACATCCCAGAGGACCTCCCTCCCTCCCTCTCCTAAAAATCAGTAAATACATCCTCGAGTGAGGATTTTCTTTTTGAATCAGGCAAAAGAGAATGGGAAAAGGAAAGGGGAAGACTTTCTGAGTGTTCATCACCAAAAAGGGAGTACAAAAATAATTTCAGCTGCCTGATGAAGGATGAAATATCTGAGAGAGGGAGCTGCACAGCTCAAAGGAAATTAATTTTGTAGTTTCCTACCAATTTGGCTTTCTCCCCTCATCTCTCCCCCATGGAAATGCTTATGTCTTACTCACATACGGGATGAATAAAATAAGCACCTAGCCTGCTATTCAGAGCTGGGGTTGTGGTCATCTCTGCAGTGGGAGACAAAGACTAACTAGGCAAGTCTCTCTGCCTATCAAATTTTGAAAATCTGGAAATCTGGTGGCAGCACAAGGAGAGGTCTGCCAATGACAGCTCTTGAGTAAAAGAGACTGTTTTCCAGACTGAGAGCCCTATAAAGTTAGGCATTTGGAATGATTTGTCATATTCCTTGCTTCCTGTAGCTCCTTCATTAGTTATATTGAAATATGGCTAAGGTGGGGGGGACATTTTACTTCAAATGTGTGTTTTCTAAACCTCCACTTGAGCTTTCATGAATAAGAATTTCTCAGGGTGGTTATCAACAACCTACAGTGCCAAAAACATTTCCCAGGTATTTTTGATAATCACCCACAACTCACATCCACAATCTAAGATGATGATAAGACTTTTACTGGAGGGTCACCTACTTAAGGGTAGAGCCACGGAAGAAGGAATGCTTTTCTGTTGCTATATACATACCTGGAAGATCCTAGAGCAGATGAGAAAGTTAGTCTTCTATTTATTTTATTAAGAATGCCAGTAATCCAGCCACACACCTCTTGAAAGAGCCATTGGTGATTACTTTGTTTATAAAAAATACTCTTCTGAAAACTGCTCTCTATGGATGAATGGTTCTCCCTCTGACAACAAACCCTACTAAGGCTTGGCAGAACCCCATCCTACATCAAAGAAGGGAACATCTTCCTCCCAAAACACTGCAATTGGCAGATGCATAGGTGGAGACGCCATTCAGTTAAATTTTAAAACATTTTTTTCCTTTACACTGAGAAATAATTGGCATATATCACTATATAAGTTTAAGATGTACAGCATGATAGTTTAATTTACATGTATTAAATGGTTAACACAGTAGGCTTAGTTAACATTCATCACCTCATACTGATACAAGATTGACAACTCTCCTATATACAGCACTGTTAACTGTAGTCCTCATGATGTCCCTTATGTCCCTAGTACTTATTTATCTCATAACTGGAGTTTTTTTGTGCATTTTAACCACCTTCCTTTAATTGTATGTACCTACCCTTCACCTCCCTCCTCTGGTAACCACAAATTTGATTTATTTTTCAATGAGTTTACTTTTTAAAAAGAAATTTATTGTAATTTATTGTATTGTGTGTGTTTTAGATTCCACATATAAGTTGGATCTTTCTCTGTCTGACATTTCACTTAGCTTAATGCCTTCAAGGTCCATATATGTTGTCACAAATGGTAGAGTTTCCTAATGTTTCATTACCAATATTCCATTACATAAGTCACACCATTTTATTCATTCACCTGTTAATAGATACTTAGGTTGTTTCCACATTTTCCCTTATTGTAAATAACTATGATATGAACATTGGGTGCAGATATCTTTCTGAATTAGTGATTTGGATTCTTTCTGTTAAATTAACAGGAAGTAGGATTGTTGAGGCATATGGTAGTTTTATTTTTAATTTTTTGAAGAATCTCCATAATGTTTTCCCTTGTGTAATGAGGAATTGCAAATTGGTGTACCCACTATGGGACATTAACCTTTTAAAGATGTATCATTAGCAAATAGTTTCTCCCATTAAGTAAGCTGTCTTTTAATTTTGTTGATGGTTTCCTTTGCTACACAAAAACCTTTTGGTTTCATGTCGTCCCATTTGTTTTTTGTTTTTTTTTTTCCTTGCCTGAGGAGATATGTCCAAAAAAACTTACTGAGAACAATGTCAGAGTTTAATGCCTATGTATTCTTCTTAGAGATTTTATGGCTTCAGGTCTTACATTCCAGTGTTTAACCCATTTTGAGTTTATTCTTGTGTGTGGTATAAGAAAGTGGTGCAGTTTCACTTTTCTTGCATATACCTGTCCAGTTTCCTCAACACCATTTATTGAAGAGATTGTCTTTACTCCACTGTGTATTCTCGCTTCCTTTGCCATAGAATAATTGACCATATAAATGTGAGTTTATTTTGGGGCTCTGTGTTCTGTTTGATATATCTATGTGTCTGTTTTTATGCCATTTCCATGCTGTTTTGACTACTATAGCCTAATTTGATATCAGGTAGCATGATTCCTCCAACTTTAGTCTTCTTTTTCACAATTACTGTGGCTGTTTGGAGTCTTTTGTTGTTCCATATAAATTTTAGGATTATTTCTAGTTCTGTGAAAAACCCTATTGGTATTTTGAAGGGGATTGCATTGACTCTATAGATGACTTTGTGTAGTGTGGAAACTTTGATGATGTTAATTCTTCCTATCTATGAATGCGATATATATTCTTCCATTTATTTGTGCCTTCAGTTTTTTTCTCCAATGTTATATAATTTTTTGACTACAAGTTTTTTAACCCCTCTTTCAATTTATTCCTAGGTATTTTATTTTTTATGTAAATGTAAATGGGATTGTTTTCTTAATTTCTCTTTCTGATTATTATTGATGTATAAAAAGGCAACCATTTTCTAAATACTAACTTTTATATCCTGCTACATTACTGAATTCATTTGTAGGTTCTAACAGTGTTTTGGTGGACTCTTTAGGGTTGTCTCCATGTAGAAGAATCTTGTCATCTGCCAAAAATGACAGTTTTACCTATTTCTTTCCAATTTGGATGGCTTTCATCTAATTGCTATGGCTAGGACTTCCAATACTATATTGAATAAAAGTGGTAAGAGTGGGCATCTTGTTTTTGATTTTATGCTTTTCACCTTCAGCATGATATTAATTGTAAATTTGTCATATATGGCCTTTATTATGTTGAGGTATATTTTCTCTATTTGCACTTTGCTGATAGTTTTTATTACAAATGGAGGCTGGATTCTGTCAAATGCCTTTTCTGCATCTCTTGATATGATCCTATGATTTTTATCCTTCATTTTGTTTATGTCATGTATCATGTTAATTGATCCGCAGATCCTCACATCCTTGAAGTGAATTCCACTTGATTACTACTTGATACTGATTTTGCTTTCGGGTGATTAGCTCTGCTAACTGGACTCTCAGCTTGAGCTGTAGTCATCACACAGCTGCCGTATGATTTTATAAGCCTTTTATAAGCCCTTCTAGTCTGATGGTGCCCAGGAGTTACTGTGGTTGGAGCTATGTTTCAGTTCACTTCCTGGGGTAGGATGGGTAAGGGCCACTCCAGCCAACTCCTAATATTTTTCAAGCTTTCTGGTTGGAAGAGGCTAGGAGCTACCTTCCATAGTGGCTATGAATTAATCCCCCTTCCTGGGTATAGCACAAGAACTCTCTAGGCTCAGGACTGGCTTTGCTCTGAGGACAGTCAGCTCTCCCCACCCACCTCTTAGCTCAAGTGTTGCTCTTTATACAGCCTCAGCTGCTCCTGTTAGCTCCTCTGACAAGTTGGGGCTGGGAGACACTTTCCCCAGTGGATGGGTCTATGACTCAGTCACTTGCCTGGCCATGGATAAAACAGTCTCTAGGAATGGCAAAACAATGGGTTTGAGGACCTGAGTTAGATTAGCATGCACCTGATGACTAATGTGGTCATAATGCACCACCAGTTTGGTTTCTCAGGTGAGCAAAGCTGCTGATTGAGATTACCACTTGGGCACTTCAGGTCAGTGTGTCACCACTTCTCTTACCCTTCCAATGCAGTCTGCCTTCTCTGTGGTGCAAGGGCAGGTGAGGGCGTGGTGCTTCAGCCTCACCTCCATGTTCTAGGATTCTTTCAGTGGTGTCTTGTTTGTGAATAGTTGTCAGTTGTTCTTATGAGGGGAAGCAAAGTCAGGAATGACTGAAGTCACCATCTTTATGATGTCACCCCATGTAACATTTTTATTTAGAAGCTAGATCAGTGTATAATAAAGAGATATAGCTCAGGAATAGACAGATAGAAGAGATGCATAGGGTAAGGTACGTGGGAAAGAGCATGGAACTTCTATGCCCTCTCCAAGCAGGCTACTCTATCCAAATTTCCACATATTCACCAACCCAGAAATTCCCATTGGGCTAATTTTGATAGAGAGCTTATAGGAAACTCTGAAGGAAGCAGCCCATCAACTCTCTGCGTCCAGGTCTAATCAGTGTCCGTGTTTGACTGCAGGATGATGCTCATCCATTTATAGGAAAGGCTCCTGTCCTCCACAGTGGTCTGTAGTGCTGGAAGACGGGGTCTATTGCTTGTTGTTCCGCACACATGTAAGGGCACATTACAAGCAGAGGGCAAAAAGATGCTTCTCTAGAGGGTTACTTGCAATATACCAAGATAAGACCTTCCCTACAGCTGGAGCTGCTCTGCTTAAAAAGTGCTATTGCCTTCATCCCAGTGTTAAGATTATATTTTGAGTGACTTCTCCTGACTAAGCCATTAACCCTCATCACAGTTCCCCACCTCCAACCTTCTAATCCCAGGAATCAGCCATGTAGATAGCTGTGATTATAATTAATGATGGAAAATCAGTGCATGTTCACATATCAAGAGTGGCTGACACACTTGGGTGTTGAGAAAGCAGTGCTTTTAGGCAGAAACTAGAGACCACTGGCTCCACACTCCTTCAAAGGTAGGCAGCAGCTACATCTTAATTTCTGGCAGAAAGCATGAGAGACCCAGAATTCCCAAATCTTTTGCAGAAGTGAGTAGTTCTTCATGTTCCCCTTGCTAGGTATAAGATGTTAAAAGTAAAAGCGGCAAGAATACCATTTAGAACAATCTGACCAACAAGATATATTTGTTTGTTCCTGACAATAAGCAATATTTTGAACAAATATGGAATAAGCTCATGATAATGTCACTGGAGTTTAGAAAGATGATTAATATCAGTGGCTACATAGGTTGTAGCTAAGAGGGAATACTGGAAACAGGAAAACGAGTTTCCAAAAATGGATAGGAAAAAAAAGACACATAGTAGTCATTAAATCAAAAAGAGAAAGAATATCCATTGTTACCTAGGCTCAAAATATATCATCAAGAGAGTTTTGCTTTTCTGCAATTAGCTCCAAAATTAAATAAATTTTGGATAAAATGTATAACTTTTTAAAACATTTCTTATATTGAACCTTTTAAAAAATTTCACATTCTTATTATCCTAATGCAGAAATAAATTGTATTTTGTAGGCGGTGCCTGAGTTTTCTAGTTTGCCTAAGTCAGTGATTTTTCCTTCCCTTCCCTTCCCTTCCCTT
>VMDR010023331.1:0-15691 GCA_007922815.1 Macrotus californicus | reverse complement strand
TTGTAGGTAACTACCTGCTTTTCTCTTGTGATTTTTAGAATTCTCTCCTTGTCTTTAAGGTTTGTCATTTTAATTATGATGTGTCTCAGTGGAGGCCTCCTTGGGCCCAACTTGTTTAGGACTCTCTGAGTTTTCTGGACTTGTGTGTCTTTTTTATTCACCACATTAGAGGAGTTTTCAGTCATCATCTCTTCAAATAGGTTCTTGATCCCTTGGTCTCTCTCTTCTCCTTCTGGTATTCCCATGATGTCGATGTTCCACTTCATGTTGTCCAAAATGTTTCTTAAACTCTTCTCATTTTTTAAAATTGTTTTTTCTTTTTGCTGCTCTGCCTGGGTGTTTATTTTACTGTGTCTTCCAAATCACTGATGTGATCCTCTGCTTCTGCTAACCTGCTGTTTATTCCATCCAGTGTATTTATTTCAGATATTGCATTATTTCTGACTGATCCTTTTTTTATGGTTTCTGTGTCTATTTTTGTGCTGTTGAGTATCCTTATAATCATTACTCTAAACTATCTAATAAATTGTTTGCTTCCATTTCATCTAGTCCTTCTTCTAGAGAATTCCTCTGTTCTTTCATTTTGGGTTTTGTTTCTTCGTGTTCTCATTTTGACTGCTTCTTTGTATTTTCTGCCTTAGCTATTAATGTATTCATCTATTAAACTGATCAGTTCTTAAGCTAATCAAGCTTGTTACAGTTTAACAACTGATCAGCTGACCAGCTTAAAATCACAGAGTATTTCCTTCTTATGAGACTCTTGCTTCCCCTCAGGCTGAAGCTACTTGGATAGGAGTGTCCTGCCTGAGAAAGTTGGCTTCTACAGTATTGGGAATGACTCAGCACAGGGATCCTCGTGGTTGTTCCTGCAGTTCTCTCCTCAGAGCTCCTAACCCCACACTCTCTTCAAGCATCTTTAATCCACTCTTCCCTCCCTCTACTGGAGACCAGGGTAAGTGGCTGCAAAAAAATGTTGTGTGTTGGCCCTTTAAGAAGCTCTCTGAGTCTCTTGCTATCTCTGTGTGGCAGACAGAAACTCCTGCTGCTTTTCACAGCTGGACATTACCCGGGTTCCTTTCTGGCATAGGTACTGTAGGCTGGGGAGACCCGCTTGGGGTTTAGATCACACACTTATAAGAAGGAATCACCCAGCCACTGAAATATACCTCCAGAACTTCAGCGGCTGCCCATTAGAGCCCAGCCAGCCCTCTCTCGTCTCCCCACACTCCCTACCAGTCACACTGTGGTAAAGTTTTTTCTTTTGTCTGTCCGTGGTTGTAAAGCTTCTCTTCAGCTAGTGTTCAGTTGATTATTCAGGATGATTTCTCTACAATTTAATTGTAATTCCAGATTGGTCCTGGGAGGAGGTTAATGTAACTTCTGCTTACTTCTCTGCCATCTTGGATCTCTGCCCTTATGAGATTTTAAGAGTCATTAGAGAGATAATCTCTCAGCCATGTGAGAATACAGCATCATCTCACTAGAATCCAGCCATGCTGGCACCCTGATCTTGGACTTTCAGCCTTCAAAACTGTGAGAAATAAATATTGTGTACCCAGCCTATTACATCTTATTATAGCAGCCAGAACTGACTAAGACACCAGCCTTGGTGTCATGGGCTAGATTGTATTATTCTCCAAATTCATATGTTGTAGTCTTAACCCCCACAAGTAATTCAGAATTAGACTGTATTTGAAGAAAGGATACTTAAGAAGTAAATAGGCTAAATGAAATCATTAGGGTGGGCTTTAATCTACTATGACAGGTGTATTGTAAGAAAAGGAAATTGGGACATAAGCACATACAGAGATGTCCATGTGAAGATACAGGGAGTTGACGACCATCTACAAGCCAAGAAGGGAGACATTCAGAACAATTGAACTCAACTTATACCTTGATCTTGGACTTTTACCTTTCAGACTATGAAGAAATACATTTTTGTTGTTTATATCACTTAGTCTATGTACTCTGTTATGGCAACTCTAGTAAACTAGTACATTTTGACAATTCTCTGCGGTGTATCTTGAATTTTGATCAGTTAAGAGTACATGTAGATTCCTTATTGGTGCTGTGTACAAGGGAAGAACGCCTCAAAACCCAGAATTTATTAATAAAAAATTATGTGTTTATTCTTACATATTTAATCTTTAGTCATCTTCAAAATACTCTCCATTTGATGCAATGCACCTATCAAGATGTTTTTTTCCACTGTTCTATGAACTCGTCAATTTTGATGCCTTTTAGTGCTTCTGCCATTTTTTGTTTCACCTCTTCCACATTGTCAAAGTATTTCCTTTTGAGGACTTTTTTCATCCAAGGAAACAAACCAAGTTGCTTGGGGAAAGATTGGGTGAATAGGAATGGAGGGGCATGGAAGCCATGTCATATTTGGTTAAACACTGCTGAACACTTAGTGCGGTGTGGGCAGGTGCACTCCTAAATCAGCAATATGAAATAGGCAAATGCACTGAAAGAGTCTTCAAAAAAATTCACTGAAGCTGAAGGCAGCCTCTCACAACACCACTAGCTGGTAGACTGACACAGATGGGTTCCTAGAACACTCACCTAGTGGGGGAAGCCTGTAGTACTACAAGGGGCCTGCCCTCCAGAACACAATTCCGTTTTCTTTGGGTCCCCACCTCATATGTATATATTTCTTTTTTCCCCCCAAAACTGCATTATACTTTTCGACTTTGGCTTAATTTAGAGGTACCAATTATTTTGAAAAAAATTTCCCATTTGTACTTTCTCAGTTTAGAAGTAACTTTCTCTAGGAGAAATGCTCATATACCATTCTTTCGGCCTCCTTAACACCTAGTTCTTGTCCCAATTACAACACAGCACTTTATCATACTGTGTTATAATTGTACATTTTACTTCTTTTCTCTCCCACTTGCTAGGTTGTAAATGCCCAAGTTTAGGGACCAACTCTTAAATATTATTATATTTCTAGCACCTAGCATAGTGCTGACCACAAAGAATGTATTCCATAAGTATTTACCAATAAATTACTTTCTATTTTGCTACAATAACAAGCAAGCCCCAAATATCAATGTCTTAAAACAACAAAAGTTTATTTTTTGCTTATGATATTTGTGCAATGTTGTTCTGCTAGAAGCTTTATTCTGTGTCATCTTTTCTCCTGGATGCAGATGAATGGAGTAGCCATCGTTTGGAGGATTGTCTGTCCCTGTGGCAGAGGGGACAGGAGAGTACAGCGATCCTATAGTGGCCCATAAATCTCTGTACAGATATTGCTTCTCATATTTCATTCATCAGAGCATGTCCTATGGCCACATAAGATGTCAGTGGGGCGAGGGAATTAAAATTCTACCATGCACCAGAAAGAGAAAATGCCAGAGATATTTGTGAATAGCACTAGTGACTATCCAAAAACGCCTATGTTGGTACATGGTGTATTGTTTCATTTATGATTTGGCTATTTTAGCTTCATGTTTTTCTACTGTCTTTACCTTAATATGCTTGAATTTCACTAAAATATTAACTTTAAAAGTATATTTTGACATGTTAAATGTAGATCTTATGACCCATCAGAGGTACATGTTTTTTGATTTATTAGTAGGGAACTAACTGGCTTGTTATTTTCGTGTAAACACTTTATGGTTTCACATGTAAGCTGCTTTTTTTTTGTCAAAATGCAGCTTCTCCCAATTTAGAAGACTGATGCTGCTGAGCAGAGCAGCTTGACACACCCTTTCTAAGCATCCAGAGCAGTAAGAATTCGTAGTGAAAAAAATGAGTACATGTGATTATTATGGTAAAAATTAACATAAAAATATTCAACCCAAATGACGTTTTGGAGAAAATATTTGCAACACACAAAAATAGACAAACAATTTACATAAGTCCTATTATGCAGAGGCATCCCATAAACTAATAATATAAATACAGTCTATTAGAAAAATGGGCTAGAGATGTAATGAACACAGGGAAGGATACCTACTGTCGGTGCTGACAAGAGAGGTGGAGGTGGGCATGTGCACGTACTGCTGGTGAAGTACAGATTGGTACAATGCTTTGTAGGTAAGGTACAATGGTAAGACAATGGTACAATCCTTTGTGGCATGTATCTTAAAAATTTTAATGCTTTATTTATTTTTTAGAGAGAGAGGAAGGAAGGGAGAGAGGGAGAGAAACATCGATGTGTGAGGGAAACATTGATCAGTTGCCTCCTGCACGCACCCCATCTGGGGACCGAATCCACCACCCAGGCATGCGCCCTGACTGGGAATCAAACTGGTGACCTTTTCCCTCATGGGACAGTGCCCAGCCAACTGAGCCACACTGGTTAGGGCTACTTTAAAAATTGAAATGTGCATTTATTTTAACCCAGGCATACCAGTTCTTGAAATCTATCTCTTACAAAGGATAGTGATACTCACTGAAGCACTGTTTGTGAAACAACAAATTAGAAGCAATTTAAATGTCTCTCAATAAGGAAAAGGCATATCCATGAAACAGAACAGTGTGCATATATTAGAAAAATGAGAAAATAATAATAAAACAATAGCCATGATTTATTGGGTGCTTGCTATGTTCCAGATGCAATGATAAGTGCTCTTTTAAAGGGAGATTTAGAAATACGAACATGGTAATAGACATATGATATTTTAATGAAAGAAGGTTTCACACCAATTCATAAGAAAGTAAATGTGAGTAAATAAATGCAAGTATAAATGAATTGTACAGATCCAGATACCTCCATTTCTATCCTCTATGTATGTAAACATATCTGTGTACATATACATATCTGCATGAGCATAGGAAAAGTTGGGAAGGCTACGTTTCAAAGTGTTAACAGTAGTTAACCCTTAGGATTGAATTCGATGGGGGATGCCTTTATTTTTTATACAATCATAAAGACATGGGATTGAAGCCCTGGCCTGGTGGCTCAGTTGGTTGGAGTGTAATCCTGTATACCAAAATGTTGCAGGTTCAACTTTTAGTTAGGACACATACCTAGGTTGTAGGTTTGATCCCTGGTCAGAGTGTGTATGGGAGGCAGCTGTTCAATGTTTCTGTCTTGCATCGATGTTTCCCTCTCTCTCTTCCTTCCTGGCTCTTTAAAGTTAATAAAACATATTCTTGGGTAAGGATAAATAAAAACTATAAGGTTGTGGGTAATTATTACTATTTTTCCTGCTTTTCAAATAACAAGTTAAATAAAAACATGATGGTGGTGATGGTGCAAGAATAGTAGTGTCCTGCTTCATTACAGTAAGAGCAGCTCGATCTGTGAATATAGATCTTACTAGAAAACCTTCGGAGAAGGACATTACTTTCATGGTATGCATGGAGAATTAGGTGTTTCCCTAAGTACAGAGCCTTAATTATATCAGTAATTTATAACTAAGACTATATTCAAAAAATAGGTAATAATGACTCCCCTCAGTGAGATCGGAAGATGCCAGGGAAAGGAAAATTTTGGTAGTTACAATTAGGGAGGTGCAGTGTGAAGAGGCACATTTTGAGAAAGCAGGTGTGAATGGGGTGGCGGTTTGGACTCCTGTTGTGTCACCTGGGAGTTCGGAGGGCCCAGGGGATGGGATAAAGCAGGATAGAGCAAAGGTTGTTTGATTACCCTTGTGTATTTGCCTTCAGCTCTTCTATTTGTTCTTTACCATGAAAATAACTTCCAAACTCTAGGCTCACAAGGCCCGAGTTTGAGTGTTAGGTGTGGTTTGGAAGGGGTGAATTTTTATTATCAAGGGTTCTGCTGCTCTTCAGCCAGCACCTCCTTAATGATTCTCTCCTTTCCATTCTTCTTCCAGTGCCATGGAAAACAAGACAGACAGTGTGTGCACGGGAAGAACATGAGCACCAGGACCATTTTGGAAGCACGCACTTACTTTTTGGAAACCAGTTTGGCAGAGGGACTGGTCACTCTTTGGATCTTTGTGCCCCCCATATGCCTCCTATTTTGCATGGGCACCCCACATCTCTCCAGATTTCAAATTGCTGTCCTGTGATGTTAGTTTTCTGGTGGATCCACGTAAAGGCATTAATTTGCTGTCTGTCTAGCTTTCTTCTTGTTACAAATATGAGAATTATAGTTCTGAGCTGAAACTACAAGTAAGTGATAAACTTTTAAGTAATTAAATTACTAAGCAATGCAGGTAAACTGAATAAAGATACAAATTAAAGAAAACTGGGCAGAAATATAAGGATCTAAGTTTAGAAAACAATGTAACTAGGAAAATAGCATCAGTCAAAAAAATTCCCACCAGCTTTCCAGATATGATTTCTAATTATTTGTAGTTTTTTTTTTTTTGAGCATTTACTAAGTGCAATGTAGCTTCTTAAATGCTTTGCTTAGGTTTTAAAATGGAATCTTTTCAGCAATCCTGTGACTTAGGTTGCCTTATTACTCCTGTTATGAGTAAACTGAGGCACAAAGAGTTTGAGTGACTTGCCCAAGGGCATACAACGAACAAATGTTGGAACTAGGACTCCTATTCAGGAAGTCTGAATCCACAGTCTGTCTTTATAACATAAATAAAATGAAGCTATCACTTTTTCAGATATTGAAAGGAAACCAGTTGAACAAAGAAAGAACATGCTGTAAGAAATAGTTCAATAGCGGAAGATACTATAATAATATATGAAAGGAAAATATTCTCAGATTGATGAAAGGAAGACAAGAGAAAGAAGTCCTGCGGGAGTTCAGAGCATCCTCGCACAGCCACGCGTCAGACCCCCACAGACACTTCTAAGAGCTGCATGGGACTATATTAAGGTCGGCCGGAATAAAACCACCACCTTAGCTTACTTTTCTTGTGTATGGCCTCAGATTCCACTCTGTTCTTCATGGGCAGCTGCAGCTGTTGAATTCTGAAAATTCTGAAAGTATTGAAAACATGTATTTTTTATTTTAAATTATATCTTCCCACTGTTTGTAGATGTTATGCTCATTACATTACTGAAGAGTCATTCTCTGCCCGAGGAACAAGACAGTTTAAAAATAACTTGTGTTAAAAAATTGTGATTAGAAAAGTCTTTCTTGTAGATGCCTGAAAGAAAGAGAGCTACACAGGGCCCTGTGCAACTCGAGATGGGTGGCTGTTTTCAGCTGGGTTTGGGGGGAAATGATTGGTTTTGTATAGAAACAAAGTGTTGACTAGAAGAAAAGAAATGTTAATGATAGATGGAGTTGGCATGTGTTTAAATATATCTGTCGCGAACAAGCTGGATGAATCCCCTAAATATAAAACATATAAAATTTTTGGGTGCCGTTGACCATCATGGTGGTAGTGGAGGGGAGGGAAGCAGAGAGGAGTTGGGAAAACAGTATCTCCACTAGAAGAATCTGAACCTAAAGTGTAAGAAAATATTCTTCTTCCTGTTGGTGCAGGTTGTGTTCAGTACAGACAAAGAGTGATTGTCAAGTGCTCACTTGTAAGCCTCCTACGTGCCCTGTACACGGACTGGGTGGGGGAATGCAACACGGCCAGGGATGCGGGTTCTGTAAAAAGCTTACTTTGAGTTCAGCGATTACAGAGAGTCCAGGATATTTTGAAACACCCTCCTATATATCAAAGTCCAGTCTAGACTGTATATGAGTATCATAGAATTGTAGCAAAATAAGACGTTGTTGAAGAAAACAACCCTCTCCCATCCAATCTGAAATGGATTGAGGGCAGTAGTAACTTCAGTCCAAATCTGAAACAAAATCTGCTCCTCTCACTGTTTTATTAGGCAAGTGGACCATATCATTAGGAAATGAGATATTGGAAAATCTAGCTGGGAGTTTTGCCTTTAAAATTTTTCCTAATATGGAGAGGGAAGAGGCTCTCTGGTGACTCTGCCCCAGCAGCATGAGGAGTAATGGTACCCTGGTGTCCCTGCTGGAGAGCCAAGGGTTACCTGGTGCTTTTTATTTCAACATTGAAACACTATAGAGAAAAGCGTCTGACTTTTAATATTGCTCACTCATTCCTTTTTACTTCTTGCTTCAGTGAACATAGTATGTGGTTTTCTGCAGATTTTATTAAAAAGAAAACGCTTCTCTGTTTTTCAGAGACATTTTGGAGAAATCTGCAGTCAGTGCATGTTTCTCAATTCCTTTACAACTGCTCTAATTCTCTAAATCTTGGTGAGGGCATGCTAAGAAATTGGGTCATAATTTATAATTTAACAAGTGACAGAGTATTTTGACATTAGCAAATGAGGGAAATGTTTCATATAACAGTCACTGAAACCAGGAGCATAGCTTTCTATTTTGGCCAGTTAGACCAAGTAGATAACCCTAATTAAACTTCAGGACTGTTGGAGACCAAGGCCAAATTTGTTGAAACTTTCTGGGGTCACTACAATCATTTGGGCTCAGTCTCATGTTTACTTTAAAGTGGTTATCTGCTCTTTGTGTTGAGAATGACCTTCCTGGAATTAAGCTAAGTGAAATAAGCCAAAGAAAGACAATACTATATGATCTCATTTATATGTAGAATCTAAAGTACAATATAAATGAACAAACAAAACAGAAGCAGTCTTAGATTCAGAGAAAGGACTGATGGTTGCCGGAGAGGAGAGGGGTTGGGGGATTGGGTGAAAAGAAGTGAAGTGATTGAGAAGTATGGGTTGGTAGTTACAGAATAGGCATGGGGATATAGAATACACCATGGGAAATGTAGTTAATAATATTGTACTACAGGGTCATAGTCATCAAAAAAGCCTGGTACTGGCATAAAAACAGACACATAGATCAATGGAACAAAATAGACAGCCCAGAAGTAAACCCACACCATTATAGTCAATTAATATTTGACAGAGGAAGCAAATAAATACAATGGACTAAAGATAGTTTCTTCAATAAATAGTGTTGGGAAAATTGGATAGATTCATGCAGAAAAATGAACCTAGACCACCTTCTTACACTACACACAAAAATAAATTCAAAATTGATTAAAGACTTAAAATGTTAGACCTGAACCCATAAAAATAGAAGAAAACATAGACAGGAAAATCTCAGACACTGTTCATTGCAATATTTGATCGGATCTATCTACCCAGGCAAGGAAAACAAAAGAGAAAATAAACTAATGAGACTATATCAAACTAAAAAGTTTTTGCACAGCAAAGGAAAACATCAACAAAATAAAAATACCACCCACTAATGGGAGAACATATTTGCCAATACATCTGATAAAGTGTTAATATCCAAAATTTATAAAGAACTTACAAAACTCAACACACACACACAAAACAAACAACACAATTAAAAAATGGGGGTAGGACTTGAATAGACACCTCTCCAACGAGGATATACAGAGGACCAATAGACAAATGAAAAGATGCTCAATGTCACTAATCAGAGAAATGCAAATTAAAACCACAGTGAGATACCATCTCACCCCTGTCAGAATGGCTATCATCAATAAGTCAACAAACAACAAGTGCTGGTGAGGATATGGAGAAAGGGGAACTTTTTTGCACTGTTGGTTGAAATGCAGACTGGTGCAGCCACTGTGGAAAGCAGTATGGAGGTTCCTCAAAAAATAAAAAACTTGTCTGCCTTTTGACTCAGCCATCCCACTCCGGGGAATACACTCAAAGGAACCCAAAACACTAATTTGAAAGAATGTAAGTACCTCTTATGTTCATTGCAGTGCTATTTATTTACTCAAGATATGGAAACAGCCCAAGTGTCCATCAGTAGATGAGTGGATAAAACAACTATGGGACATTTACACAATGGAATACTGCTTGGCCCTAAAAAAGAAGAAAACTGTACCCTTTGCAGTAGTATGGATGGACCTGGAGAATACCATACTAAGTGAAATAAGCCAGTCAGAGAAAGACAAACACCATACGACTTCACTCATACATGGAATCTAATGAACAAACTGAAATAAAATGGAAAATGGGGACAGACTCACAGATGGAGAGCAGGATGACAGCTATCATGATGGGGGTGGTGAGGTTAGGGGGTGGAGGGATTGAGCAAAAAGGAAAAAGGACTCATGGACATGGACAACAGTGTGGTGATTGCTGGCGGGGAGAGGTGCATAAGGGGACTACATGGTAATGGAAAAATACATTAAAAATAGAAAAATAGAAAATTAAACTAAAAAAGAAATAATAGAATTTAGAAAAGAATGGAGGCTACTTCTTGCTTTCCATTTCTTAAAGACCACCCTCAACATTTCCCCAACATCTAAACTATGGTGAGTAAAGGATGGCAAGAAATGAGCCATAGAAGGTGTGAGTGGGAAAAGGGAAAGGTCCAGTGTGGAGACTGTTGTGATATCTTAGAAGCCAGCCTCTGAGTTCTGAATTCATCACCCACTTGGATCTCTCTCACATAGATTCTGATTTAGGGCACGTGGTGTCACTTTTCAGCTGGCTTAAACAGGTTCAAACAAACAGAACGAACAAACTCACAGACACAGACAACAGAAGGGTGGTTACCACAGGGGTGCGGGGTTAGGGAGAGGATGAAGAGCGTAAAGAGGGTGAAATATATGATAATAAAGGGAGACTAGACTTTGGTGGTAAACACACATTACAATATACAGATCATGTATCATGGAACTGGACACCTGAAACTTACATAATGTTATTAACCAATATCACCCCAGTACATTTAATTTAAAAAGGTTAATAATAAGTACTCTTTGAGAAGTCCTTGAAAATAAGTTTATGTTAATCCAGGTAATTCTCTAGACCAGAAACTTAAAATCCTGTAGGAGGTGTGTGTAACACAAATAAGTATGTAAAGTGGATCACACTGAAACTGACATTTTTTTTTTAAATCACTTAGTGAGCACAAAGTACGTATTCACATGCAAGGCCCCCTGGCTGGCCAGATGTTGTCTTGTTTTCTACTCGTTTTGTTTTTGCAGTGAGAATGCTTAACTGGATAACAGAGCTCTCTCTGCCCTGGTCCCTAAGAAACTAACCTCTGAGCTGCAGGCATCATTTTTAGCTAGGACAAATCTCATCTTATTTAAACAATCTTTCCATAAGTGGCTAAGTTGAGGACAAATCTCATCTTATTTAAACAATCTTTCCATAAGTGGCTAAGTTGAGGAACGTATTGCTTTCTGTGGTTTCAATTGCCTAATAGAAAGTCATTTCACTTAAATCCTAGAATCCCTGTGGGAGAATCCCAAATGGTTACTGTGCCTGTGGACTAAATAAGGTACCTACTGACTTCTCCTCACAAAGCAGAACTAGTTTTAACATCTTCACTCACACCACCTTAAACTTAAAAATTTCCTGCTTCTTGTAGCAAGAAAAGCAATTCAATTCTACTTTTTAAAAATATTATTAGAGTCTGCTCTTGGATACAATTCAATTCCTGAGTAGGACCATTGCTGGGAGATCTGACTGAATATGTTGTATACTAACTTAAGCACGCATTGTGAAAACATAATTTATTTGCAAAGAAATTTGGAAATGTGGTATTTATTAGGTATGGCTTCTTTTGTAAAAATTAAAAACCCATGCATCTTTCTTCTTGTCATTTAATCAAGTATGTAAGGGGATTATATAATAACTATGCTTTTAAAAAATAAAATTTGATATTTAGCTGCATGTTCAGCAAAGTCAACTAGTTGAGGTTTCTGCAGTTCAGGCATGGACAGTTATCCAAGGAACCTGCAAAACAGAAGCAAAGACCTCATGTTACAAAATTAGTTAAGCACATAATGATTATACTTCTCATTTGTGTAGGACATTTTATAGATAACTCACTATTAATAGGCACTTATTAAGACAGCTATGAGTACATGCTGCTTCTAAAAGCTATAAATTAGCTTTCTCATTTCCCATGAGAGTTATTATTTCCTTTATGTGGCAGAGTTAATGGAGGCAAAGGTTCAGCATTGCTAGGAGGTGTGTTGTCTGCCTGGGCTGTTAGTATACTGTGAAGGGATTAAACCTTTGAATAGATTATGATTTTGATATATATGACTTATGTCCAATAATGCTCAATTATTTTCCATATCAGCAAAATGGAATCATATGTATGGTTAAAAGGTGCTCTAACAACTTTGAAACATAGCCAACCAATTTTCTGATACCCAAAGAGATGGGATCTTTGTCTGCTTTCCTTGAATCAGAGTCCTGTCACTGCTCAATCAATAGAATGCAGTGAAAGTCAGACTGTGCTGGTCCTTGACCCACATTTTAAGAAGGTGGTAGCTTCCACTTCCTGTGTCTTGGGGTGGCTGATCTTGGAACCCATCCATTATGCCATGAAGAAGCCTAAGCATCCAGTGCATAGCTCTAGCTGAACTTCCATGTTATAGCCAGCTACAGCACAGCCATCCTGAAAGTGGGTCCTCTAGCCCTCAGCTGAGCTGCCCTTGAAGACACAGTGTGAAGTGCAAATTAGCTATCTTTGTTGATTCCTGCCCAAATTGCAGGTTTGTGAACAAAAAGAATAATTATTGTTGTTTATAAGACACTGAATTTTGAGGTATTTTTTTTTTTTTTTGCACAATGGATAAATGGAACATGCTCTAAGGAAATTACAGTGTTCTTAGTCTCCTTTTCAATGCAGCTAAAGCTAGGTGCTACTTAAAATCTCAACCCTTGAAGCTATTGGCTTGTGAAGGAAGAGAGTGAACATACCAGGTTTCTGGGGAAGGCTCCCAGCTCTCACTAAATATTGATGGAACTATGCTTGTTCTGGGATGATGAATCACACCCTAGTCTCATGTACTGAGCATCTGTGAAGTGCCAGGCACACTTGCAGCTTCAATGGAAGCAGCTTTGCTGTTTTCAGTTTTGCGTGAGCTACTAATTCACCATGGGATATTTGACAGATTATTCTGTACTAAATGAATTGCACTTTCTCATCCTTAAAATGAGAGGGTGTGGATAAATGTTCTCTAAGGTACTTCAGCTCTAATAGAATGTTACTTGTGACTCTAAAACTTTGGCTGCTTCATTAATCTCATAAGAACAGATACTACACTTGATCTTAGCCAAATGGAACTGCCTTTTGACCCAGCAATACCACTGCTGAGATTATATCTTAAGAATCCTGAAACACCAATTCAATAGAACCAATGCACCCCAATGTTCAAACCGGCACAATTTACAATATCCAAGTGCTGGAAGCAACCTAAATGCCCACCAGTAAATGAGTGGATAAAGAACTCTGGTACATTTACACGATGGAGTACTATGCAGCAGAAAGAAAGAAAAGCTGCTACCCTTTGTGACAGCATAGATGGAATTGGAGAGCGTTATGCTAAGTGAAATAAGCCAGGCGGTGAAAGACAAATACTATATGATCTCACCTATAAGTGGAACCTAATCAATAAAACAAGCAAGCAAAATATAACTAGAGACATTGAAATTAAGAACAAACATTTGAAATGTAAGTCAGTAACCAGAGGGGAGGTTGGAGGGGATAATGGGGGGGCGGGGAAGGGAGAAGGATTTCCAGGAACATGTACAAAGGACACATGAACAAACCAAAGAGGGGTAGGATCAAGGGTGGGGAGTGGGGATAGTTGAGGTGGGGGTAAAATGGAGACAGCTGTACTTGAACAACAATTAAATAAAAAAAAAAACTATGGTACATTTACACAATGGAATACTACACAGCAGAAAGAAAGAAGGAACTTCTACCCTTCGCAAGAGTATGGATGGAACTGGAGAGCATTATGCTAAGTGAAATAAGCCAGGTGGTAAAAGACAAATAGCATATGATCTCACCTATAAGTGGAACCTAATCAACAAAACAAGCAAGCAAAATATAACCAGAAACATCGAATTAAGAACAAACTGACAGTAACCAGAGGGGGGAGAGTAGAGGGATAACGGGGAAAAAGAGGGGAAAGTCCATCAAGGAACATGTATAAAGGACACATGGACAAAGCCAAATGGGGAAGGTTTGAGGGTGGGAGGTGGGGATGCGTGGGGCAGGGGGCCAAGGTGGGGTGAAACTGGAGACCACTGTACTTGAACAACAATAAAAAAGAAACAATCTTTGGCTGCTCCGTTTGAAAATCCAAATGTTTGTTGACCCCCAAAGGACTCCTCCCTTCATTGTTTGAATGTTCTTCCCTCTGTAGAGAGTATTTCATTCCAAAGAAGAGTTGAAAGTAAAGTTTACCAGGGTTGTACCTGATGCTCTTTAATTGAAGACAGTTCTCCAATCTCAATTTAAAACTACAAACAAAAAAGGACCTGAAATATATGAGAAAGCTCTGATTGGCAAGTGACAATGGGGCCAACGATATTGTCCTCATAGGGTTGTTAAGAAGATCACATAAGTATAGAGTCTATGTTTCAGGGCCTGACATTTAGCAGGAACCAAAAAAACGTCGTTCATTTTCTCTTGAAAGCAACCTAGGCAAATCCTTTGAAATGTAAACTTTTGGTTATGGAGTTGCACAAAATACTTCCCTATTTCAAGTTCTTGTAGTCTTACATTCCCTACATTAAAATATTGTTATTTAATACATTTACTTCTTTTGTCCATCAGTTTGATAAATATCAGCTATCTGGTGTCTGATTTTAATAAATTCACTTTTTTGTTGTTTAAATAAGGAATTATTCTCTTCAAGAATGCAAGCCAGAATATATGTGATGAAAATTTTTTTCTAAGAAAATGCCTGGAGAGATGAACTGTAGTATTACATTTTATAAAATTCATAAAACTAATTTGCAGTATTCTTATATTGGACAAATTTTAAGAATATTGCTATTTCTCAAATGTATTAGTTACCTATTGCTGGGTAACAAATTATCCCAAAACTTTAGAACAACAATATTTATTATCTCACTCAGTTTCTATTGATCAGAAGTTTAGGAATGGCTCGGATGTTTCTGAATTGGTTCTCTCATCAGATTGTAGACAAGATGTCAGCCAGGGCTGCAGTCATCTGAAGGCTTGATTGGGGTTGGGGGATTTACTTCTACTGGTTAATTCAAGGGCTGGAAAGTTGGTGCTGGCTATTAGGAGACATCAATTCCTTGCCATGCAGATCTCTCCATTAGGCTACTTCAGTGTCCTTATGGCATGGTATTTGACTCTCCAAGAGAGAACAAGGAGGAAGCCACAGTATCTTTTATGATCTAGTCTTGTAAGTCACACTCTGCCACTTTTGCAATATCTTATTAGTCACACTAAGTCCTATTCAATTTGGGAGAGGACCATCCAAGGGCTAGATAACTAGGAAGTGAGAGTCATTGTGGACCATCTGGGATGACAGTTACTCTGTCAAGGTTTTGGCTTAGGTTATTTCCTCTTACTACTCTGCATATTCTCCATGGACAAACCCATCTATATCAATAGATTCATATACCACTTTTAAGCCCATTACTGCCAAATAATATAAGTTAGTCCAGATTTCTCTTCTGTTCTTCAGACTTCAGTGCATAATACCTACTGGACATTCATTTTGTCCAGCTGGTGTTTTCTAAGTAGCTGCTAGGAACTAGGCCTTCACCCAGTCTGGGTAAAAAAGACAGGCCTCCTGCTCTCATAGAGATTACAGTTTAGTGAAGCAGGAGGAAAATAAACAAGTAAATAAAAATATTTACAGCTTGTACTGCTTGATAACAGGGGGGGAGTATGGTAGTGGAGGAGAGGGGAGGAAAAAGTTAGCTACTTTAGATGCAATGGACAGAGAAAAGCTCTTTGAGTAGTGGGGGTGGGGAATGCAGACAACTGTAAATGAACAACAATAAAGTAATTAAAAAAAAAAAA
>VMDR010023330.1:0-15666 GCA_007922815.1 Macrotus californicus | reverse complement strand
AATGGCCAGAGGGGAACGGGGAGGGAATAGTGGGGGAAAGGGTTTTCAGGAACCACTATAAAGGACACATGGACATAACCAAGGGGGAGGGTGGAAGCGGGGGAGGGGGGTGGGATTAGCTGGGGTGGGGGGAGAGTGATGGGGAGAAAATTCAAACTGTAATTGAACAACAATAAAGTAATAAAAAAAAAAAGAAAAAAAGAAAATCACTGCATTCAGTAGTAGGTCTTCTTTTCTAATTCTTTAGACATTTGTCAGATTGAATGATGCTGAGAGGAAAGTTAGGAGGCTATTGCAATAATCCTCTTGATCACCCTTCGGAGTAAAATGTATATGGACTCTGAATATATTGAAGGTAAAGTCGATAGGATGTTCTAATGGTTTAGATGTGGGGTTTAAAAGAAAAAGAGCAGCCGAGGATTGTGTCAACATCTTTGACCTGAATAAATGAAAGAATGGAGTTACTGTCAACTAGGAAAAACCATAGTGGAATAGGTTCACAAATGAAGAGCAGGAGTTTATTTTAGACATGTTAAGTTAGAGTTGTCTGATTAGAAATCCTTGTGGAGTTGTATGAAAAGTCTAGTCTATAGACAGTACTTAAGTCATGAAACTAGATTAATTTCCCAAGGCAGTGAATCTGCATTCGAAGGAGAGGACTGGGTACTCCAGCATTAACACAGACCAGACAAGAAGACTGAGAAAGCACCATCAGTAAAATAGGAGAAAAATGAAGAGATTGTTGTATCTTAGAATGCAGGCAAAAAAAGTGTGTAAGGAAAGAGAGATCAGTTGTGTCAGGTGTTATCATTAGGTTAAGGGTAAAAAGAATTTAAAATTGATCATTAGTAATCTGGATATCATTGGTGACCTTGGAATTTCATGGGGTTAGGGGGTGACTGGAAACATGACTGGCATGTAAAAGCACTGGAGACATCTCTTGCTAAGTGGCTGCAAGTCTGCCATTAGGGACTGTCAGTCTCAGTTCATAGCTTAGCCTCTCCCAGAAACCTCCAAGCCCAGCACAAGCAGAATCTGTAGATCACTTTGTAGCTCAAATGGCCCCAGGCAGAGCAAAGGCAGTGGCTGCCATTGGCCTGCCCCAGACCTTTCCCAAGAAGCCCTGGAACCAACACACCAGAGTACCCCCGAACCACCTCCACAAACAACACACCCAAGGGGCAGACTCAACAGGCGCCAGAGTCCCACCAAAGCAAATTCTGCTCCATGGGGTCAGCCCCTGCACAACAGTTCATCTGCTATAGCTACAGCCAGTGTGCCTGAGAGTCAATCCCCCCATCAATATGCCAACAGTGATCAAGGTTCAACTACAATAGGAGGACACATACAACCCACACAAGGGACACAGGGGGAGCACCTGGCTTAGGTGACCAGGGAGACTGTGCAACTTGCCTAAATAAAGCCACTCTATCAAGACCAGGAGATGCAGCAGCTCTACCTAATAGATTAAAAAAAAAAAAAGGTCAGCTGAAATGAGACAAAAAACATGTCCCAAATGAAAGAACAGATAAAACTCTAGGAAAAAACTAAACAAAATGGAGAAAAGCAATCTACCAAATGCAAAGTTCAAAACACTGGTTATGAGGATGCTCAGGGAACTCAGGACTTTAACAAAGAGATAGGAAAAACAAAAAAGGAGATAGAAAATATAAAGTAGTCAGTGAGAATGCAGTAGAGGGAATAAAGGGTGGATTAGATGAAGCAAAGGATCAAATCAGCAATTTGGAAGATAAGTTAGGAAAAAACACCAATTGGAACAGCAAAAAGAAAAAAAGGATTTTAAAAAAGTGAGGATAGCTTAAGGGGCCTCTGGGACAACATCAAGCTTACCAACATTTGCATCATAGGGCTACCAAAAAGAGAAAAGAAAGCAAAGAATTGAAAACCTAGCTGAAGAAATAACGACTGAAAAGTTCCCTCACCTGTCAAAGGAAATAGACATACAAGTCCAAGAAGCACCGAGTCCTAGACAAGATGAACCCAAGGAGGCACACACCAAGACACATCATAATTAAAATGCTAAGGTTTTAAACACCAAGAACTGTAAAAGCAGGAGGAGGAAGACAGTTACCTACAAGAGAGCTCCCATAAAACTGTTAGCTCATTGCTCAGCAGAAACTTTGCAGGGCAAAAGGGGTTGGCACAAAATATGCGAAGTGATGAGAATGACCTACCACCAGGATTACTCTACCCAACAAGGCTATCATTTAAAAATTCGTTATTGATCTTTTTTTGAGAGAGAGAGAGAGAGAGAGACACTAATTGGTTGTCCCACTTATATATGCACTCATTTGTTGTTTCTTGAATGCCTCCTGGCCAGGGATCAAACCCGTAACCTTGGTGAATTAGGACGACACTCCAGCTGAGCTACCAGGCTAGGACCTTTTTTTTTAATTGATATTTTTTTTAAGAGAAAGGGAGGAACATTGATATGTTGTTGCACTTATTTATGCATTCACTGGCAAGTCTATCATTTAGAATCAAAGGACAGATAAAGAGCTTCTACGACAGGAAACAACTAAAGGAGTTTATCATCACCAAACCATTATTATAAGAAATGTTGAAGGGACTTCTTTAAGAAGAAGAAAAGATAAAAAATGTGAATAATAGCTCTGGCTGATGTGGCTCAGTGGTTTGAGTGCTGGCCTGAGAACCAAAGGGTTGCCAGTTTGATTCCCAGTCAGGGCACATGCCTGGGTTGCAGGCCAGGTCCCCAGTGAGGGGCATGCAAGAGTCAACCATACATTGATGTTTCTCTCCCCGTGGCACACCTAAAAACAGTTACTTTAAGTGCAAATGGATTCAGTGCTCCAATCAAAAGACTGTTTTCATTATCTCATTATGGTTCAGTGCTGCAACATTAAAGAAGTGTATATACCTTTTAGTACCTGGACCAAGAGAATGAAAATTACTTTAATGGGTAGTCTGAGACTTAAACTCTAAACAGAAGAAATGTATAATTTTATAATTTTAATTTTATCACCATTTATCCCCCAATACCCTCATCCACCTCCTCCCACCCCCCTTTTCCTATAATTTTAATTTTTGAAATTATTCTTTAAGCATATTAATACCCTATCTAATAATTTATATGGCTACACATTTAGTAGTTAATACAGAATTGTCATTTCATGTTTAATTGGTTAAGTAAATAAGAATTTTGCTAGAACCAAATACACTATTTGAGCTTCTCATTTTCTAATTTTATGTTACTATAAAAAAGGTGAGTTTGAGAAAATTAAATCTTAAGAAGTTTTTTAAGCTTGCCACAATTTCTGTCCACAGAAAATACCAAGAACTAATGAAACAAGAAATGGAAACTATTTTATTGAGACAGAAACAACTGGAAGAGACAAATCGTCAGCTAAGAGAGAAAGCTGGGGATATTCGTCGAAACCTGCATGACTTTGAGTTGACAGAAGAGCAATACATGAAACTGAAAGGTTTTCCTGAAGATCAGCTTTCTATTCCTGAATATGTATCTGTAAGTGTCTTGTGTCATTAAAAAAAAACCTACATGTACTTTCAGACTAAAATTTGCCATTTATGTTGTATCCATAATATCTGAAGTACCCAGTTATTTTATGGCACTGATCTGAAGATGGAGAGTGGTGTTCAGATCTCCAAATTTTAAAGGGTCTTAACCATTGACCTTCAAAGGCAAGCGAGCAATAAATAGAGCTCTGACATTACTGGCTGCATAGTCTATAGAAATGAATTATTCTGTCATAAGCTGGTGGTTTGTAACATTCTGAGCATGAGAAATTAGAGACATTAAACACTGATTAGGGGTTGCTAGGGGGTCAGGGTTAGTAGAGGAGAGGGGAGTTGGTGTGATTGCAAAGGTGTCGAGTGAGGGAGGTTTTCGTGGATCTACTCCAGGACCTCGAATGCAGTGTTTATACAGATCTACACGCGGGATTGATCTATGGCAGTAGTTGCGAATGTTTTGGTGTCAGCATCCCTGTACACCCTAAAAATTACGGCAGACCCCAAAGGGCTTATGTATATATGGACTACATCTATTAATATTACCATATTAGAAATTAAAGTGGAATAAAACACAAGACTACATAAGCACACGTTCCATTAGACTTAAGGACGTTGATATCCTCACACATCATGTAGCCACTGGCAGATGCCCTTGAACAGGCATAAAAGAATGAGAGCAAAACAGGCAAAAATCTTCGTATTACTAGGAAGATAGTTTTGATCTTATGAGTGCCCTGAAAGGGTGTCAGACTGTGGGGTGGGTACCAAGGGCTCCCATTCTTAATGTGGAGAGCTTGCGGTTTGTGATATATAAATGTCATTTCACCTTAAGAGGCTTGAGTTTTTCATTTATAAAAGGGTTCATTATAACAATAGGGTCTTTCTATTGATGTAATTCTGAAGATTAACAGTAATTATGTATGTAAAATGCTTAGGGTTAGTCCTTAGCACAGAGTAAACAATAAAATATTACCTATTATTTTGTTGGAGTAATGATTGCTCCTCTTGGTTCTCATTTGGACAAGGCTTCCAGATGAATGATTTCCTACAAAATGTATTACTTTTTTGTCCAGCTTTTTATTTAAACAGCTTAGATATAATATTTCTGCCCAGCATGTACTGTCCAAAACAAATATCTTAAGTGCTGTCCTTGAGGCTTTATCCATAATAGATATCAAGTATCCCATTAGTGTCAGTTATACATATTTTTGCTCTCCGGTTTGTTAGTATTCCTTGTCATATCTTTTGTTTTCACAGGCGGTGTTATCCTAACTAGTTACTTATTGTGTTGAGGACTAATCTTAGGACTTGCTTCTTAACAAATACGGAGCTTTTGCAATACAGCAATATGTTAAGGCATCTCAGAGAGTCCCTAATTGCCCTTTCCTAATTTACCCAGGGCTTCTTTATTTTATAGGAACTTATCAGATGGAACACTTTACTAGGTTAGGGCAGGCAGATTCCCCAAAGAGAATTGTGAGTGGGAAGAGAGAGCCGAACTGAATGGAAGTAGTGCTATGAAAGATACCTCCTGATTCATCCTGATTATCCGTTACCCTGCAGTGGTAGCAATTAAGTAGAGCTTCACCAAGAGCCTAGGATGTGGACTTTTCATATATTTAGGCATTGGAGATAGAGCAATACACAAAGCAGACAAACACTCCTGCCCTCATGGATCTTGCATATTAGTGGAGCAACACAGACAGTAAATTAAAAGTAAAATATGTTGAATGTTTGTCATACATGCTATAGAGAAAAGAGCAAGGATGAAATTAGGAACTGTCACCAGGTGGGCATAGTGTTTCAAATGAGATTGGGGAATCAGGGAGCACCTTACTGATAGGGTGACATTTGATCAGAGGCCTGAAGGGAGTGAAAGCATACTTTTCTATCAGAGGAAAGAGCAAGAGCAAAAGTCTAGAACGCTTGATGTGTTCAGGAAATAACAAGCTTACAGTGTACAGGGAAAAGTAATAGGAGATGAGGACTAAGGAGCAAATGGAGAACCGAGAGAAGTGGAGAGGAAAGAGAAACTGTGTTGGGGACGGAGAGTCACAGACAGTCTGGGCCTTGAGGGAACTGAATTGAACATTAAGACTTAAGTATTAGTGGGCAGACAATTAACAACTATCTTGTTTTAGTTTTATACAAATAAAACTATTGTATAGGCATATGATCTGAAACTCCTTAACATCTTTCTTTTATGACCTTAATATTTTACTTTTTTTACCAATTATTGAGAGTACTATAAATGAGCAAATTTTAATTGTAATTTGGGTTTAAAGCCTGCTTGTTAATTTTTTTAAAGATTCGTTTCTATGAATTAATGGATCCACTAAAAAAGGAAATCTCTGAACTACAAGTGAAAAAGAATAACCTGTTGGAAGAATTAACTGAAAACAAAGGCCAGCTGAAACAACTGACAGAGGTTTGTATGATTTTGATCACTGGTGATGACAGCTCGTGCCAAGTTTTTCTATAAGGAATTTGTCAAAATTTGTGATAAGAATGTAGAAGTCAATGGTAGAGAAATAGGACCAGGGGATGCCACTGTTGTGATTCTCCATGAATGGTGGGGAGGAGGTTCAGCTGGAAATAGTCGTCTTAAAGATTGGCGAGATGAGTCCATGACACTGACCTGTAATCCACGGTTGATCATTTTGTTGTAAACTCATTTATTCTCAGTTCCGAGTTACAGATTAGCCTTGTTTGTGACACATGAGGGAAGCTGCTATCTACTTACCGGTTACTTTGCCTCTACGTCAAAAACAGTTAACTCTCCTGATACTTGTTCAGAGCATGTATGCTGATCCTCGCATTGGCCCCAGTGATGTGCACAGTGCTGTGCTGGATGCTGGCAGCAGTGAGCACAAAAGGGACAGGGGTGGCCCTTCTAGAGTTCAAATTCTAGTGGCTTACAGTTAGAACCTTAGATGATAGATTGACACTCTCATCATCTGTGTGACCTTGAGCAAGTCATTTAATGTTTCCTGTCAGTCAAATGGAAAAAAATAATACTGTTTGTCCTTCATTTCATTGAATTGCCAATGTTTTTGTTTCAAAGTAAAAACAGATTTTTAGCAAAGTTACATACGAAATTTATTTTGTGCCCTATTTCAAGGACAGCTGTTACCAAAGATCTGTTATTCAGAAATAAATAATTTAATTTATCTTTGGATGCTCTAATATGCTACACGATTAATGCTGGACAGAATCAATTTATGTCATTAATCTAGAGCCAATAACACAGACAAAATAAAGACTCGACTTCCTTCCTCTCGTAGGAGTGATAAAGTCCTCAGGAGCAATGCTAGATGTGCCTGTGTGAACACTACTGCACAGTTCTGTGTATTGTTGGATTTTTCCTTCTGCTTACCTGCCACATTGTGCAGTAATCTAGTATGTGCATTTAAAAAGTAGCTTTTAATTTTTTTTTAAATTTGCATGTATAGTCAAAATAATAAAGGTCAAAGAAGGCCTCAGTTTGACTACTAATTTTACAACCTTAGGCAAATAATTTAATCTCTACTGTTTTGATAAAATGTGTAGGATGGTGGTGGTGGTCGCAATACAGCATTTATGGGGGCACTTAGACAAAGTTTGAGACTTAGTGCTGCAATACCGTATGGTACCTCAGCATCCCCTCAAGGACTTCCTGTTTTTCAGAAGTCTGAAGGAGTTTTTTTATCCTTGTTTATATCAAATCACCTCTTTTATTTATTTTTAGAGAGAGGAGAAGGAAGGGAGAAAGAGAGAAAGAGAAACATCGATGTGCTAGGGAAACTGATCAGTTGCCTCTCACATGCCCCCAGCTGAGGATCTGGTCCACAACCCAGCCATGTGCCCTGACTGGGAATCAAACTGGTGGCCTTTATGTTTGCAGGACGACGCCCAGCCTACTGAGCCACACCAGTCAGGGCTAACATCACTTCTTTTTTAATCACTTTAACATTTGGGAATTCTCAGAGTGGTTTCTCTTGAACAAAGGATTCCTTGGGCAAAAAAAAACAAAAAAGGCTTACAACTCTAGAATTTTTCTTAACATCAGTATGTGATATATAGGGTCAGGCAGAAGTAACACCTGCTTGAGTGTGGTTGGTAGGGTAATAATATGGGTTTAATAACTTATAGTTTTAATTTGAACATTTCACCTAAAATGTCACGTGGTTGCTTGAGTGTGATATTGTTATGTTACAGAATTACATGCTTATGATTTTGTAATAAAAGATTTTGAAATAAAAAGGGGGCATTATTTGTGCCAGACCCTGTATTTTTACTCTGTAGTAAAGCAAGTCTGTCTCCTCTCAAGGGTCATTAATAGCATTGTATCCCAGATTTTATAATAGTTTGTTTCAACTTTGCTAACACTTTTAGCATTTTGTTGATAGGAAAGAAAATATATTAACACACAGTGTTCCTGAGTGTTTTTAATGCATAGGTAACTCGAACTTAGAAACAGTTTTGTTTGTGAACCTATATTAGTTAGGGTTCCCCAGAGAAACAACCAACAGGAGATAAATATATATGAGAGACTGATTGATTGATTGATTGATTGATTTTATGGAATTGGTTCACATGATTATGGAAGCTTGAAGAGTCCAGAATCATGGATAGGCTGGCAGGCTGGCAGTTCAGGAAAATGTTACAGTTTGAATCCAAAAACAGTCTGCTGACAGAATTCCTTTTTGCTCAGGGGAAGTCTTTATTCTATTAAGGCTTTTACCTAATTGGATGAGGCCCCCTGCATCATGGAGGATAATCGCTTTACTAGGAATCTCCTGATTTAAATGTTAATCTAATCTAAAAATACCTCTCACAGAAACATCTAAAATAATGTTTGACCAAATATTTATGTGCAACGACCTAGCCAGTTAACACATAGAATTAACCATCACAGACTCCTTTTTGTGTAGGTCTGTTACTTAAAGGTTCATCAGCTCTTAGTTCAAAATATAATCGAGTGTCTTAAACCTTTTTCTGAATTTAATAGTAATATAAACAGAGAATTGAATCACAGTTCAGAAAAATAAGCAATATCTTATCTACTTAATAAAAGGCCTTAGAGATTCTGAGAATATGATTTAGACACAATAGAATTACTTTATATTAAAGCCATCATTGCCAGCCAAGATGGAGGTAGATATATTTGCCTCCTTGCACAACCAAAAGGACAACAACAAACTTAAAAACAAAAAACAACCAGAACTGCCAGGAAATCGAACTGTATGGAAGTCCTACAACCAAGGAATTAAAGAAGAAACACTCATTCAGACGTGTAGGAAGGGTGGAGATGGGCAAGCAGGGTGGAGAGGACGCATGGCAAGATGGCAGCTGGTGGTCCCACATTTGCGTGTGGACAAACTGGGAGGAGCAACTGGGGAGTGAGACAGACAGCAAAACCCAGGGTTCTAGTGTGGGAAAAGAAAGCCTCAGAACCTCTGGCTGTAGAAACCTGTGGGGATTGCGGCAGCAGGAGAAACTCCCAGCCTCACAGGAGAGTTCGCTGGAGAGACCCACAGGCTCCTAGAACATACACAAGCCCACTCAGCCAGGAATCAGCACCAGAAGGGCCCAGTTTGCTTGTGGGTAGCAGGAGAAGTGACTGAAAGCCAGCAAAGAGCTGAGCGAAGACACTGTTCACTCGTGGACCCCTTCCCCACATATAGCCCCACAACGCAGCAACCTGGGTTGCCCCACCCTGGCAAATACCTAAGGCTCTGCCCCTTACAACATAACAGGTGCACCAAGACAAATATGGCCCAAATGAAAGAACAGATCAAAGCCCCCAAAATAGAACTAAGCAATGAAGAGATAGCCAACCTATCAGATGCACAATTCAAAACACAGGTAATCAGGATGCTCACAGAAATGGTTGAGTTTGGTTGCAAAACAGGAAAAAGTGAAGGCTTTGAAAAATGAAATAAAGAAAAACATGCAGGAAACCAACAGTGAAGTGGGGGGGAAAGGGACTCAAATCAATGATTTGGATGACAAGGAAGAGATATAAACATTCAACCAGAACGGAATGAAGAAACAAGAATTCAAAACAGTGAGGAGAGGCTTAGGAACCTCCAGGACAACTTTAATAAACATTCCAGCATCTGAATCATTGGTGTGCCAGAAGGAGAAGACCAAGAAATTGAAAACCTATTTGAACAAATAATGAAGGAGAACTTCCCCAGTCTGGTGAAGGAAATAGACATACAAGTTCAGAAAGCCCAGAGAGTCCCAAAGAAGTTGGACCTAAAGATGAACACACCAAGACACATCATAATTACCCAAGATGAAAGATAAGGAGAGAATCTTAAAAGCAGCAAGAGAAAAGGAGACAGTAACCTACAAAGGAGTGCCCATAAGACTGTCAGCTGATTTCTCAAAAGAAACCTTGCAGGCAAGAAGGGGCTATAAAGAAGTATTCAAAGTCATGAAAGACAAGGAACTCCATCCGAGATTACTCTATCCAATAAAGCTATCGTTTAGAATGGAAGGGCAGATAAAGTGCTTCCCAGACAAGGTCAAGTTAAAGTTCATCATCACCAAGCCCTTATTATATGAAACGTTAAAGGGACTTATCTAAGAAAAAGAAGATCAAAAATATGAACAGTAAAATGACAACAAACTCACAGTTATTAACAAATGAACCAAAAACAAAAACAAACTAAGCAAACAACAGAACAGACACAGATTCACAGAAATGGAGATCACATGGAGGGTTATCAGTGGGCAAGGGGAGGAGGAAATGGGGGAAAAGGTACAGGGAATAAGAAGCATAAATGGTAGGTACAAAATAGACAGGGGTGGTTAACAATAGTATAGGAAATGGAGAAACCGAAGAACTTATATATACAACCCATGGACATGAACTAAGGGGCTGAGGAATGCTGGTGGGAGGTGGGGTGGAGGACAGAGGGGAGTAAAGGAGAGAAAAAAATGTGACAACTTTAATAGCATAATCAATAAAGTATACTTCAAAAAATAAAAAAATGAAGCCATCCTTAACATTTGGTTCTTAATGCTTGTCAAGAGCCTAGTACAGGTCAATTTGCCCAACACTTAGAAAAAAATAAGTGAAATATTTTTAAAGTCACATCAATGAAGACTTCTTTTATAAGGCTATACATGGTCCAACACAAATAACGCCCCTTTTCTATTACAAAATCTTTTATTACAAAATCATAAGCATGTAATTCTGTAACATAACAATATCACACTGAAGCACACCATATGACATTTTAGGTGAAATGTTCAAATTAAAACTACAAATTATTACACCCATTTTATTACCCTACCAACCACACTGAAGCAGGCCTTCTGCTGGACCCTGTAGTGAACAATAAATATTAATATTTAACATTAAAATAATTTTTGCTCAATTATATCTTGTGAGGGGTTTTTGAAATGGTTTGTTAAATTATTTACTGCTCTAATTGGAGAATTCACAGATATCAGTTCAAGTTCCATTGCTGCAGCTTGACAATGGCATCATGATCGTAGATTTAAAACAAAAAAACAAAAACTGTCTTCACTGCCCTATCCCCTGAATCTTACAACTTCTCCATCCGTAAAATTTGGATGATAATATATAACACCATTCATTAAACATTTATTGTACATCTATTGGCAAACGTTCTAGGTCAGGGGTGTCAAACTCATTTTCACCAGGGGCCACATCAGCCCCACGGTTGCCTTCAAAGGACTGAATGTAACTTTTAGGACTGTATAAATGTAACCACTCCTCAACAGTTAAGCGAGAGCTCAGTGCTGACACTGGGTAGAAACAAGGTACTGGGCCAGAAGAAACTAGGTGGAGGGCCGGATTCAGCCTGTGGGCCTTGTGTTTGCCACCTGTGTTCTAGGTACTTGGGATACGCAGTGAACAAAATGATCTCTGGCCTCATGGAGTTTATATTTTAAAAGGAGTCAGGGAAACAACCTGTAAACACTATAAATAAGCAAATCACATAGTGTGATAAACGGGAAAAAAGAAAAAAGTAGATTAGGATAAGCAGTAGTGCCGCATGGCAGGGAAGAAAGCATACTCAGAATTGGTTGGGGTCCCGGGCCTCATCGAGGAAGTTAGTTTGTAAAGCTTTGGAGGTGAGGGGAACCAAGTTCTCCAGTAAGAACTTAGGCAAAGGGAGCAGCCACTGCAAAAGGACGAGGGTGCCTTGGTGCTGGTGGAGCACCGAGGAAGCCAATGTGAGTGGAATGGCTGAATAGAGGGAGATAAATAAGATCAGAGAGGGTATGGGTCTGTTGAGGTCTTTGTAAGGACTTTGATGTAACCCTAAGTGAAAGAAGCATTACAGGGTTTTGGAAAGATGTAATGTTATCGGACATAATGTAAAAGGATCATTCTGGCTGGTACATAGTAGACCTTCAGAGAATATTAACAACTTTTGTTAATGACCCAGACAATGATGATTTGAATGAACTGTTGAGCTCTAGGGGTGGACGCAGAGAGACTTGTTAGGAGGTTGATGTAGTGATGTAGATGAGAGGTGACCGTGCTTCAGATGAGGCCGGTGACAGTGGAAGTGGTGTGAACTGGTAGGATCCTGGATATATTTTAAAAGTGGAGCCACTAGGTTTTCTGATGAATTGGACGGAGGGTATAAAAGAAAGGTAAGAGTCAAATTAACTCCAAGGTTTTTATATTGAGTAACTAAAATTATAGATTTTCATTCAGCTAAGATGGGTAAGTAATAAGTGAGACAAATTTAGGGTCAAAAGACAGTTGAGGTTTTAGACGGGCTGAGCTGTACTCAGACAGCATCCTCTGTCTCTCAGGCAGCAGCTCAGATTTCAGTTTTGTTCAGAGGTCTGCCAGAGAGACTTGGCATGGGTTATCCACAGAACTCAGCTCTCCTTTTTGGCTATCTGTAATTCCCTCCTCATTTTTGAGCAGCTGAGTGTCCTGATTCTTCAAACTAGAAAGAGGAAGGGTTTTCTTTTGCATCTTTCTCCTTCCAACTTGGCATAGAGTAGGCCTGCCCTCAGGCTAAAAGCCATTTAAAAAAAAAAAACAAAAAAAAACCAGGAAACTGACCCGATGCTGTTCCTTTCTTCCTCACACAGATGGACTCCACTGCAGAATCTGCCTGATTTTGGTCACTTTCCTGTGCCTTCAGGCAGTTGTGTACTTTGTCCAGAATTTATGGTTGTATTTACAGAATGACTGGCCAGATGGGAACTTACATGACCATTATTAAAAGTAGAACCACCTTACAGTTTTGTTTCAAACACAAGTGAAGAAAGAGAAAATCTAGTCTATGCATGTAACATATTTGACTTTGAAATTCCTTTATTTTCTCTAAAAAGAATCTAGCTTCATTGGAGAATAGTTTTCTCAGCATGTTTAGCTTTGTACTGGCATGGATGATGACATATTAGGATTAAGAAAAATATTAGAAACAAAATAAAACACACTCTTGGACCTTGGACAAACTGTACAGTTCTGAACTCTGTAACTTTTGTTGTTTGCACTTATTATTGTACCTATTAATGATTATTGAATTCCAGGTAAAGCCATACACTTAAAAGGTTAGAAACGAAGAGCTGGTATTTGAGAAGCTGAGTTTACTATCTAAGGATATAAGAGATTAGGATGTGTCAAATAAACACTAACAGCTGGAAAACAATTTAAGTTCATATAATTCACAATAAAGATAAGGTGAAGATTGACTTACAAGATGATAAACTCAGAACGAATATAAAAGGTACTACTATTTCTTGGAACAAGTAGTAAATTCATAGAAACTTAAAGAGCAAACAAATGTAGATGTCTGAAACATGACATGACAGTGATAACTGTCAACCGAAAAAAGAAAAGTTTAGGCTGTCATACAGAGTAAGGAGCATTTGTTTGGGCAAAAGGGGTGTGATCCCAGAGTGGCAAGCTCGTGTACCAACTACACGCGGCTCTGGCAAGAATGAAGAAAGGCAGGGTTTGTGGAGGCAAAAACCATGGAAATCATTCTTTCACACAAGTGAAGGATTGCTGGTCAGGTTAACAGGGATCGATGAGCCCCAGTATGCAGCCAGAGGGAGGGGAGAACTGGAAGGAAGGAAGTGGAACCCGCTTGTGTCCACGTAGCAGTTGTTCCAGGATGTTTATGGCTCCGGCGTGTTGTGAGCCGACTTGAGCAGTTTATTAGCAGTTCTGGGAACCGAGGCCTAAGATGCCCTTAGACAGCGGGGCCCCACTTCCCGAACGGCCTCCTGATTCTCTTTTCAGTGACTAAGTATTGTTTGTCCTGTTTCATCTTCTCCGTTACTACAATTCCATAGTGATTTGCTGAGAGAAACTAAGATCTTTCTTAGCTGGGTCTCTGAGTTTTGAGACCGGGAATTAGGAAAATAAACTTGCCGTGTCTTTTTCCAAAATGACCTTAATTTTACTTTTTTACCACATGGTGGCAGCAAGGATCCATCTATATTATCCCCTCAACTGTTTTCGGCTGCTCAGAAAATCTTGGCATTTTGATCGAGAGGCCAAACTATTACATTAAGTTACCCTATTTTCATCTAGAGCCTTAATTTCATGTCGTCTGCCTTAAACCAACCAAATGCTGGTTTTTTCTAATATAATTCAGTAGATTTATAACTGGGAGAAAGAATGATAAAACCTGAAACCTTTCTGACGTAAGGTGTAGTCTTCAAAGGTGTCTCAAGTATTACACTAATTTTATAATTATACCTAACAAAAACATTCCGGATGTCGAAGCCCAAGTACAGTTAGTTCTGCTTTTGTTCAGGTTGTTCAGGAAGATACAAGATGAAACTGTTTCAGAAATTTAATAGAATGTGATTTTTGACCTTTAAAAAAGAAGTCTATCTTCCTGAAATGCCAATTTTAGTGGATATTGAATTCTGTTTCATCATTTTTTCCCACATCTTTAGTTATCTAGAAACAATAGCTAGACCCTAACATTGGAAAATAGGGTTCATCTTTTACTTCAAGTTTAGAGTTTATTTATAAAGTGTCAGTGACAGTCTGTGGCATATTTTGAGCTGTATTATGTATATGAATTGTGTATGGTAAACAGTCTATGGCATATTTTGAGCTGCATTATGTATATGAGTTTGTGTCTGGTACTTAGCGTTTTCGTAAGTGCTGTACTTAGTTCCTAATTATGAGATCTCCACAGCAAGTCAGAATTTTAAACCAGTACATGTAGCTGAAGTATGTGCAGCTGTTTTGCTGTGGTAGACTTATTTCATCATGCTTCTTTCATTTCAAAGAAAAAAAAAGTTAATACTATGTAGGGAGGGCATTAATGACTCTGCACTTAATAAAGCTATTAAGTTTCATAAGGAAATGGTGAAATATGTTTCTCTTATGTGAACTTCGGTAACTAGGAAGCAAAAAGTGTTTTGTTCAAGATAACTTCCTTGTTTAGAAACAAAGTTACATTTATTAAGAAAAACTGCAAGATTACCTTGAGTTTCATTTTAAATAGTCATATGTGAGTAATCCAGTTAATTTTATTTGTATGAAAATGAGGTATTTTATTAATGATATATACTTGTTATTCAGGTTTTTATATTTCAATGAATATTAACTGTTTTCTGAAGTTTCTTTTTTTTTTATTCTCCTGAATTTGTAAGAACTCCTAGGATTGAATTCTCACTTTCCCAGAATAGCTAACCAAACCATTTATTCTCATTTACTAAACTGCTAACCAGTGCAAACTTTGAAACATTGACCTTAAAGTGTACGTCACTGTATCTATCCCATTTCCCATTGCCTCAGCTGCCGTATCTCCCCACGGCAGGAGAGCACTTCATTTATTAAAGATTTATTTTGATATATAGGTTACCGCTCTCTTCTCAGTTTACATGGTGTGAGAGAAAAGATTTAAAAGTGTTATATCTAAAGTAAATGCTTTTTGGTTTACACAGCTGCTGACTATTTAAAACTAGCCTGTTTAATTGCATCTGAATAATTTTTTACATTTTGTAGAAAACATTTAGATTTTGATGTTATTTTGTCAAGTGATTTTTAAATAAATATTTAAGGAATAATTATAATAATTGTTTTAAAGGGACTCCAAAATTAACTATAATTTATGTATGTGCCATATTTGAACCCATACAATTTGCAACTAAAGTGCCTGTAACACTCTGGATTTGAACATAAAATAATATTAA
>VMDR010023329.1:0-15669 GCA_007922815.1 Macrotus californicus | reverse complement strand
ACACAGCTTTAAAGAAAATGCTGCAGAGAACAGTTCAACTAAACATATCTGGGGGAAAATAAACTAGGAAAAGGGACCATTCACGGATTCTCAGTGCACTAGAGACTCTCCCTGCTGCTACTTTTGTTTGTGAAAGCTGTCATAAATCTATGTCCACTGATCCACTTGCATTTGGCATAGGGGTTGGTAGATTATTTATCCAAGGGATTTCTGTCAGACTGGGATTAAGATGTCTTAAAAATTCCCAAGTGGGCAATTCATCACAACACAATTTAGAGAGCCACAATAGACCTTGGTAACAAAGAAGTGAGTGATAGGTGAGCCAAAACCCCCAGCTTGATCTAAAGAAAGCAGACAACATATACCAACGGTGTCAATCAAACTGCCTCCTGAGCTGCCTCATAAATATGAAATAGGGAACAAACAGATTGGTTTTTCTTTCCTTGTTCCCAACAGTTATAAGAAGATATTCCAACGCTAATGAGTTCATTTCTGTGTATATGCCAGAAAAGTTCTAGCTCTAATTCTTTCCTACAGTCAAAGACACAAAAACAGGCTTTATGTATGAAATAATGGAGGTTGTGAAATGTTTTATTACTGTTACTACACTGCTCCCTATACAGCCAGTGCCACATTTTTTAGACTGTGTGAACCACATAAATCTTCCTCTTTGCTTCTAAAAATGAACAAAGTATATTTTTTGGTACTTTCAGACCAACATTTACAACACAATCTAAAACACATCCTCAATGTGAGTATGAGTATTAAATCATCGTGTTAATGTTGAATTTAAAAAATAAAAAGGAGCTGCCAACTATATAAAGCAAATGGCCTTATGTACCTGAATTCTTTCAGATCAGCAGTCATTTAGTCAAAATTTCTTAACTCAAATATAAAATCAGTGTCTTTCACAGATGCTAATGTAAATAAAATTATGATCCAGAACTTTGTCTGGAGAATAGCATACACTATACAAATATTTGTTGTAAAAATGAAGGAGGTAATTAATAATAGGTTCACTGTTAGGATTACTTAAAAACAACTCTTTAAAATTATGCCAAATTTGCAATAGTTTAAGCTTTAATTCTAATTTTATTTAAAGTACACTTCACCTACTATATTTATTGCTTTGGAGAGAGACATTTTTGCCCATGTTAACATCTGTAAAATCTGGAGGGGTATTATAATGGATGACAAGTCATAGTTTGTTGATTTTTTTGAAATGCAATATTGTGTTCTACAGTGAGTGGCTTCCTGGATTTAAAGAACATTAGCATAATTAATATTTCTCTGCCATTATTCTGATTTCCAGTGAGAGTAGTTGTCTCTAACATCTATTGGAGTTCTAACTGCTGATTTCCCTGCATTGCCTCCTGTGGGTATGTTTTGTCTTCTCAATGAAATTGTGAGATTCTCAGAGCAGAGACTTATTCTCACATTTCTTTATGAACATACAAGGCCTCACAAAGCACTAGGCACATAAAATTGTTCTCTGTACAATTTGGAGGTGAGACCTTTGGGAGATACTTACATCATGAGGGTAGAGCCCTCATGAATGGGATTATTGCTTTTGTAACAGGAACAACCAGAGTGCTCTCACTCATTTTCTATTATGTGAACAAAAGAAGTCACCTGTACACAACCTGGAAGAAAGTTCTCACCAGAACCCTTTCAAGCCAGTACCCAGATTTCAGACTTTCAGCCTTCAGAACTGTGAAAAATAAATTTGTTATTTTTTACCCGCATAGTCTAAAACACTTTGTTATCTCTGCTAAAACTAAGTACCAGGTATGCCACAATGTTTGCCGTTAGTTTATCAATATTTGCTACAACCCTCTCTTCTATCATTTCAAAGATTAATTTCTCTTCACCTTTGCTCAGCACCTCCCTTCAAGTGTTTTCGCTCTACCCATCTGTAGGCCCCTTCTCCTTAGCATTTGAGTGTCCTCAAGGCTCCCTAACTTAAAAACAAATCCTGTGTTTTCCCATCTGGTTTGGGAATAGCAATGGCTGTCTCACAGGTGTAAGAGTTACATTAGCTAATGTTTCTCATACACTGAGCACAGTGTCTATCGTATCCTAAGCACTGAACAAATAGACATTATCACTACTATTAAATACTAATAGCATTAACACATAATATGGAGCTACTGGAAAAACAATACAGACCTATCTTTTGCAAAGTTAAAATTAAACAAATGGAACACAAAGTAATGCCAATACTCACAAACAGGTTTCTTCTTCTATGTAAACAGAGTTACTGTCCCATAGTATTGGGTAAGAAAAACCTAAATATCAGTGCATGATGAAAGTCATTTTCTAACTTACATGCCTCCTACAAACAATTATTTCTAAACTCTGAAAGGAAAAATGACACATCAGTATTTTTGTATATTTTGCCAGATATGTTTAGGAAAGTATTGTGTAAATTATAATATATGTCAGCTAATTTTGTAATAATTATTCTTACCACAGATAAAAGAATCCAATCATAAATTTTCGTTATTCTTTGGTATGCAGAAAATTATTTCAGCACTATGAACTCAATTTTCCTTTTTTCTATTTGAGTTACGTTTTATATGATTTCACAGTATTTTTTTGTTATAAATTAGGGTTGAATTGGCAACAATCTGAGGTGTGATACAACCAAGCCAATGAATTTCCTATTTTCAGAGAGCCGATGAGCTCTCCATGACAATCAGTGGTGTGGAGTCAGGCAATTTGTAGTCAGTCAAATAAAAGGCATGAGGAGACTTCGCGAATGGTGAGGGCAGGTTTGGATAGGAGAGAAAAAAGATTCCCAAAATCCAGGCCAATGAAGAATAGAATCACTCTGAGACACAAAAAGACAGTATTTTATACTAGTGGAAAATATTGATTCATTGTTAATTTTCAAAGTTGAGTGGTTACCACTTGTGCAAATATTCATGTACAAATTGGGAAAAAGGTAGATATTGGTAGGATTGGCAAGTTTTGCTGATTAAAAGAACACTGTGTTAAGACAATGACTGTTGTCTGAAGTAGATATTCACCAACTTACTTCTAACAGGCAAATTTCAATTCTTTTTAGAGAGATGTGCAAAGCAGTTCAGGACTCCCTCTTGCCTGGTGTTCTGCATGCACTCAAAATAACGTGTTAAGGTATGAACGAGCCTCCCTAGTGTGGTTTCGGTGAGATCCTTATTATGCACTTTTCAGTGCTGTTTTTATCTTTACAAGACAAAGCTAAACATTAGTACAAATATTGTTTTCTGAAGATGCTATGAAAATACTGCAATCTTAGCCAATTTCTCTTTAGTTTTCTACACAAAAGAAACAACTAGGGGGAACTGAAAATGAGAAGATGAATCCTTTGAACCTCTGTCTCAGTGGAGAGCAGATCAATTTGGTCAATCGGGATGGCTGGAGAGCCATTATTGCTCCTCCTCAAAACAATCATTTGAGCACCTTCACGACTCTGTGCTCGCGACTTTGATTTTTTTCTAATACTAGGTTTTCTTTGATAAGGTTTCCTAAGTAAGACTCCTTATCTACTAATCATTTTATGGTTTGCATGGGTTGCCTAGGGGGGCTGATTGATATCAGAATATTATAAATATACTGGAAGAAGTCACCATAGAAGGAATAGAATAAATAGCCCTGGAAAAATAATAACATTGTATTTTCAGGCCTCCAGAAACATCTCTACAATGGGACTTTCCTTGTGTTGGGGTGAGATTTCAGAATTTATCTCTCAGACCAGAGAACTATAGAAACAACAATTTTTAAGCTTGATCTGTGACTTTGGTAATAAGGGACCTTATATGCTGTGAAATAGAAATAGAGTTTAGATTATTGGATAGGTGTAGGCAGAGATCACTAGAAGTAAGGCTGAGTCTGTGGGTAGAAGGGAGAAAACCAACCTCATGGATCTGGAACATGGGTTTTTACATATTATAACTAATAGAGAGCTAAACATAAATATCTAGGGATTTCAAAATGTTCATTTCCTCTGAGCTAGTAATTTTATTCTGTTCCTATGAAAAATTTCATTTAGGGAGGGTAGAAAGTCTAGGGCACAAAGATGGTCGACAGAATGATTGCATCATTCTTGTTGTTCCCTTTCTTGCTATTAAGATTTGCAAAACATGAAAGTTGTGAAATAATACAGAAGTACTCAATACATGTTTGCTTAATAAATGGAGTAAAGTCTTATGTATTAGGATTACACAATAATAGTATACATAGTAGAAATTATTTACTGAGATATTCTATGTGCCAAGCACTGTGCTACACGTAGAAAGGATTATCTCATTTAATACAACCTCGAAGAACTTCTATTACACATCATCTTTATAAAACATTTTTATTTGTTTTTATGGTTTTGTTTTCTAACTGCACAGCATCTCCTCTTTGAGAATAGAACCTCATTTTTTTGTGTGAAGCCACTTTTGTCCTTTTTTGAATTTATTTGCTTTGTGGTGCAGGTTTTCACTATCAAATAGACATCTAAACAGGCCTGAACAGATTGATAGGTTCAGAAATAGACAAGGGCCCCCCATAACAGTTGCCACATCCAGCAAATAAAAGTATAGAATACCCAGTTCAATTTGAATTTCAAATATACAGTAAATCATTCCTTAGTGTAAGTGCATTCCATGCAATATTTAAGTCACAATTTTTAAAGATGATTCATTGTTTATTTGAAATTCAAAGTACTTTGGAATTTTATCTGGAAATCCTACAAAAAGAGGTGGTAAGACAAAGTCCAGAACTTACACAGAACCATTGGACAAGAGATACTTCATATTTTTCCTGTAATTGATAAATTTATAAAATGTAAAGCCCAAAGTTGCTGGGTGCTATCTCTTGTTCAACGCATGCAAAGTTGGCCTGGCAATGAAGTCTTCACCGAGTATAGCAAAGCCAAGATTCTGATGACATCATTTGAGCTCCTGGACCAACTGGCCACTGGAGCTTTTTGTCTGGATCAGTACAGTACAAAGTCATTATGCCAGTACATATTTCTCATTGACCCATGAGTTTGATTTATCTCATATGGCACTGAAGTATTCTTATCTAAAGCATTCTCACTATCCAATAAATGAAGAAACAAATATTATTTTGATAAATTTAAGGCCTCAGAGTAAGTACATGTAGATTTTGGATTTAAGACAAGGAAGTCTTGGTACAATATTTTAATTCTTTAATAATATTGTAGACTGTCTTTCTAAATGACGTGTGTGTGTGTGTGTGTGTGTGTGTGTGTGTGTACTGCAAAACAGTTCTTATGATTTTAGTATTTTTTTAGTCCTAATCCAAGGATATTTTTACTGATTTGATAGAGATAGGAAGGGAAAGAGAGAGAGAGAGAGAAAAACATCTGTGTAAGAGAGAACATCAGTCAGTTCCCTCCTGTATGCACCCTGACTGGGGATCAAACCTGCAGCCTGGGTACGTACCCTGGCCAAGAATCAATTCCATAACCTTTTGGTGTACCAAGACGATGCTCCAATCAACTGAGCCACCAAGCCAGGGCTGCAAACATTTCTTTAAAAAAATATTTACACATACAAATTTTTTAAAAAACACACCCTCTTGGGGGGCCAGTCCCTTTTAGCTGGCAGGATGCACAAGGCTCATATATCTAGGGGAAATTTTACATCTCCAAATAACACAGAAAAAAACTCAGCTATCCCTCCTCACCTGGTTGTGCTTCTATAAAACTATACTCTCTCATTCAAAACTACCTCATATATTTGAAATCTGGGCTAAAAACAAGAATCCAAAACAAAACGTATTTATAATTAAAACTATAGAATACATATCTAAAATACAAATTTGAGACCTGGCTGGTGTGGCTCAGTGGATTCAGTGCTATCCTGTGAACCAAAGGGTAGCAATTTGATTCCCAGTCAGGGCACATGCTTGCGGGCCAGGTCCCCAGTAGGGGGCGCACGAGAGGCAACCACACATTGATGTCTCTCCCTTTCTTTCTCCCTCCTTTCCCCTCTCTCTAAAAATAAATAAATAAAATCTTTAAAAAAATACAATGAAATACAAATTTGACCGTGTCACTCCCCCACTCATCAGCAAAGTATACTTTCCCTACATTGACCTACGAGCCTTTTAATGATCTATCCATTGACATTCACACCTCTTTTTGTTTTCAAATATTCCTTATATTATTTAAATTTCTCACCAGACAAAGGATATTTTTTTCTGGGCAGAGTAATAACAGTAGAATATGAAGCAGTTTATCAAAATCAATTTGGTCTGCTACATATTCATGAGATAATTTTTGTAAACATTCTGAACTTTCCTTTTCAAAAATTAAACTGCTGATTTATTCTTCTTTCTATGAAACATTCTGGAACTTAAAGCATCACAAAAATAAGCCATTTTACTCCCAAGAATGGTTTCATTTTGTCAAGTATTTCACCATACAAAGATCAGACTCTTAGCAAAATCAAGTAACCAGAGCACAATGAATCCAAAAATAAAGCACAAACGGTCCTTGAAATAGCAAAAAACCCTCCATAAATAATCAATTAAAAACTAGTAAATATGTCTGAACAAAAAACAATAGCTATAAACTCAAGACCTCTTGGCTACTAGGTTAAGTGAAATTACTAAGACTCTGGCTAGCTGAAATATTGAGGAGGGGGAAGAAGGAAGAAACCTGGAAAATGAACCAACATTGTATTTTATACAAAGATGGCATTTGAATTACATTATATTGCCTTTTTATGCCAAACCAGTAGACAACTACCTCACAGTTACCTACTTTATAAAGCGGTATTTCCTTTTTCTTCCTCATGACTTCGACCATCTCCATGAATGACACCAGCTCAGAGTCTTTTATTCACATCCCCCATACGACAGGCCTAGCTTGTGACTGATTTATAATTTGTTCCTCTCAATCACCTTTTTGTCTGAATCTTTTAATCAATATACTTTGAATTAACTCAAGTCACACAAGGTGACAGTATCTTGAAGTTATATGATCTAAAATAGTAAGCTAATCAGAACAAACAGAAATCACGATTTGTACTTCATGTTATACTCATGTCTGTTATATCCTATTTTCTTATTTTGTTTTGTCTGCTTGTTTAAATATCAGAAAAAGGGCTCTGTATTTGACACAAAGAAATTTGATAGCCAGGTTCAAATAATTTAGACACATTTTAAAAGCCAGATAGAAGATTATTTAAAAAATTTAAACACAAGAAGAAAATTTCAGTTCAGGTGTACATAGAATCGCAATATTTTTACTGCAGCTGTATATTACTGCCACAAGCAAGACTGACCAGTAGCAATGGTAAATTTTCACACATTCATACAAAAATATTTTATCATGATAATGACCATATGTCCATTTGATTAATTTCCAATAAAAGAAAAGCACAAATAAATTGGAAGCTATTAAAATGTGGAATAGTTTCAGAGGCAAAAATATCACTAATTTTTTATTTTTAAAACTCTTCCAGTTCTTTCTCATTATTATTGTTGTCATCATCATCAACACCAATACAGATAACATGGATCTATTTATTTTTTAAATGGGGAGACACTATGCTAGGGCTTCACCAAGATGAGGTTATTTAAATCTCAGATGAACTCTTTTAGTTTATCTGAGATTTTTATCCCCCCACTTAAGAGATAAGAAAACTGAAAACGGATGCGTAAGGAGGCCGCCTAACTTACTGACGTCTGGACAACTAGTAAATACTGACCATAGACTAAAAACTTTTCCTGTAGACCTATGAGTATTAGGCTGGTAATATTCTGCTTCTCTAGTAAACAGAAAAGTAATTCGCAGTCTATATTCTGAATTGTTTTCTAACTGATAATATTTTCTCTTAAAAATAAAAATACCCTACTATAAAATTGGAGTGTAAGATTTTTCTACACCATGCAGTTATAGATTTTTTGTCATGAATTTATTAATCACCAGGAAGGAGGAACAGACCACAGAAGAGTGGTATAACATCTAATTTTGATGCACATTTTCATTTTCCCTGCAGTCGCTTAGAAATGGCCACCACACAGACGCATCTAGTCCCCCGTGTGCAACAGCTGTGGGCAGGAAGTGATAGGTTATTATTATCAGAAAGTTTCAAGCAGTCCAAGTGCTTTAGGTTATGCCATGAGCCAATTAAAATCTTGAACAGTTACATATTTTAGGTTGCCCCCTCAACATTTCTATGTCATCAAAATAAAGAAATTAGCCTCTAGTTATGAGAAAGGAGCAAGGTCTGCCAAGTTTGCATAAATGGCCTTCATGGGTGCTCCATTTCAAGGCTGCCTCTTGTCCCTTCTGTGATGCTAATATTAATTATAAATTGTAAACACTTATCAAAAAAGATGTTTTTAAGATTTATTCACTTATAAAGTGATAGTGATATGACATAAGAAACTTACAAATGTCTAAAGTAATAACCTAATATATATTTATCTGAAAAATAAAAGAAGCATTTTGGAATGGCAAAGTTTTATGAGAGAGACCTAAGTGGTCTACAATCATGTGGATAAAAGAAGTATAAGTAAAATGTTTACAATTTAGTAAAAAGTAATTTTATAGTTCACTTATTGACAATCATATTATAATATAGAATGCTTCATAAAATTATTTTATATAGATTTCTTTAAAACAGGAAATGGCATAACTGATTCTCTGTATGCTTATTGTTCCACATTAAATAAAAGCAGGGTCCTGAGACTTCTAGTTGTCTCTGGATCATACTTTCAGAGCCACAGTATTTGCATTTTTTATTACAGATCACTTCTAAAACACTGCTGCATTACATACATAACAACGAGGCCTGTCCAGAAAGTACGCAGCCACGCACTAAGAAAAACAGAGACATTTATTGAAGATATAAAAAACATTGTATGTGAGACAATGATGCCCCAGTCCCCTTCAAAGTAGGCACCTTGGGACCTCACACAGTTCTCAGTGTCTCTTCCGCTGTTCAAGGCACTCTGCAAAATCCTTTGTTGGAATCACCATCAGCTGGCCCGTCATATTTTCCTAAATATCATGGATGGTCTGAAATCTCTTCCCTTTCAAAGGTGATTTTAGTTTTGGGAAAAGCCAGAAATCGCAGAACACCAAATCTGGGCTATAAGGGGGTGGAGTTACCTGGGTGACTTCACCAAAAAACTCTACATGAGACGTGATGCAGATTTGTTGCTCTACTCGCTCGGTCATTTTGAATGTGATGGCCACACAGAACACATGCTCATTCAAGCCTTCTACCACCTCCACTGAATAGTACAGTGAAGTCGTCATTGTTCATGGTTGTGCATTCCAGTCCACTCTCCTTGGCTGCCAGGTTACATCAATGTCACGTAAACTGTTCTCATTATGTTAAAAATGGCTGGATTTTTCTGGACAGGCCTTTTTGTATATCAAATAAACATTATGCTTCATGATTGAATATTATACATAAGAATCCCTCCTAACACTTTTCTACAATGATTCTCAAGATTCCTATAACATGGCCTTGGATTTCCAACTCAGGGTGAAGCAATTACTTGTTGTTAAATCAGTTCACTGTTACAAAAAGAAAATATTAGTTTACTACAAATTCTGGTAGCACATTCAAATGGCTTTAAGATGAGTTATAGGATATTTTCTTTAATGGTGCTTTTAAAGTATTATAAATAGCCATACTTTTGATATATACAAAATTTTTTTATTCTAAAAGTCTATGCAGTGTTGGGTGGCAAAAGGCCTGTCAGCTGTAATAACAATGAAAATAAGAGGTTCTTTTTACTCTACGTTGTCAAAAGTTTCTACCCATATATGAGGAATCTCAGCCCCCATTCAAAAGTAGGGACCATTTCTTTAGGTACTAGCACAGTATCATTTAAAATGAGCAAAATAAGGATTCTGATAGAGGGAGCGGGGGGGAGAGACCCACTGTTTGAAGAGTCAAAAGAAGCAGCCAAAAGATGCAGTTTAAATTAAAGACCACAGGAAGTAGAAGGGCCAGTGTTATTACTGCATGCCAAGGACTCAGATAACATTCACCAAGGGATGGGACTTCTCCAAAGGAACTTCCGAGAGAATAATGACCAGAAGCTAGTATGACCCATGGTCAGCTGAGATCTGGGTGGCAAGGGAGAGCTATCCAAGACTATAGACATTGTACACATATACCTGTAACTGCAGTCCTGTGTACCTGTGACTACAGGTATGGTTCTCTGTACTGAGGAATGGAGAACTTTACTCCATGGATCAAGTGAGCTTTTCAATTGTGTCTAATTGTAACGGAGGAGATGATCAATCACAAGTGACTTCTCCTCTCTGAAGACTTCCTGCCATCCTCAAAACACAAAACTGCTTCCTGCTTTCTTATTTATAATAGAACACTCTATCTTTTCCTTCAATACAGCCTATTATCATTTATTATAGCTAAGCTTTTGAAAGCACATCCTATTTATTTTTTTATCCCAAGTGTCTAATACAGCATCTGCCACATACTAGATACTAAATAAATAAATAATCCAATTAAAAGGTTTTTTTCATGGTTTTTGTTGCCTTCAGTTGTTGTACTTTGCTCTTAGTGCATTATTTTAAAATGCTAAATGGTTGTCCAGCTTACTCTAAAATTATAAGTTCTGTCCTTTCAATGCACTGGATCTCAAAACATTAAAATCTACAAAACCTGTTGTACAACCTCTCCCATTCTCCTCAATTTGCCAGGCTTATTATAGCCTTTCCCCAAAGATATCCATGGGGGTTGGAACTATCTACAGTATATGGAAAAAAAAGTTTACTTAGCTAGGCAAAGTGACTGATATGAGGTACACTTAATTCTTGTTACTTTTAGTTTTGGTCAGAGAAAGAGCATCATACTATATTTGAATTATAGTTGTATGACCTTAGGCAAATCATACCTCTGAATGGTAATGGTATATTTCCCTTTTAGGGCTCTGGTGTGGATAAAGCAATTTATATGTAAAGCAACTGGCTCATGGTAGGTATTTAACACATTATTGGGCCTTTTTTATACTTTCTCCATTATCAGGCAAGTCCAAAACACCATGATTTCTAACTTAAACCACTGCAATATTCATAGTGGACACCCCTGATTCCATGCCTGTCCCCCATTTCCCACACAATAGCTACAGTGATGCTTCTTGCAATGCAAATCAGATGTCACTCTCCTGCTCAAAATCATCCAGTGGGCCCTGGCTGGTGTGGCTCAGTGGATTGAGTGCTGGCCTGCGAACCAAAGGGTCGCTGGTTCGATTCTCAGTCAGGGCACATGGGTTGTAGGCCAGGTCCCCAGTAGGGGGCAAGTGAGAAACAACCACACATTGATGTTTCTCTCCCTCTCTTTCTCTCACCCTTCCCCTCTCTCTAAAAATAAATAAAAAACTATTTAAAAAAAATCATCTAGTGGCTTCCCTTCCCTCTGCCTGCTGGGCTGACGTGATGTGCCCAATTCCCAATGCCCTCTCAACTCTCAATGTGACATTGCTACCGTAAACTCTCTGGCCCCTGTGAGTCCTTGGTCATGCCGAGCACAATCACCTTGGAGCATTACTACATCTGAAAATCCCCTGCCCAGTGTGCTGGTCCCTCCACGTGCTTACTTTACCTCAGTCCTCAGTCCACCTTAGCAACCTATCAGTCTGTTTCTTTCTCTGCTATTTGTCCAGAATTTAAAGCAGTACCTGGTACACAATGGGCCCTCAAAAATATTTGCTGAATGAATATATGGCTGATAATAATTTTTAAAAATCCTAGGCAGCACACAGCAAAATAATAAAATCATGGGCAAATATTATCATTATCTTTAATAAAAAATAAGAAGAGCTAGTATTTATTGAGTACTGATTTATTACATATCAGGCACTAACTGATTTGGTTCCCATACAAAACTTAAAATAATAGGTATAACAACTGTCCCCACTTGGCAGTTGTAAAGCTATGGTTTAGCAAGTTATGTAACTAACCCTAGGTACCTTAATATAGTAACCGATAAAGAGCCTGGTTTTGAACACAGGCATTCCGATTCCAAGTCTGCATCAATACACTAATTTCCAACAGAACTTCACAAAAACAATTGTCTGATCTCCTCAAAATTCATTTTCTTGTAGAGTTCATAAAATCATTTTGATCTACTGTTACTGTGTGTCAAATGATTTGTTACGATTCAAAGAGCATTTTTTCCTGTCATGTCAGGAAGGATAAGAAATAAAACAGGACCTATTTCCCAGTCAGCCCACTCTTGATAGTTCATACAGGTCTGAGGAGATTTAGCTCTGTCTTCACAGAAACTGTGTGAACTGCTCCTGTTCATCAATCATGTTGTGGCTGTTTACTTGTCCCCAAGGCCACGTTTCTCTCCACATGGCATCTGGGTCTTCCCCTCAGCAAGGCAAAATGTGCAGGGACGGGTGAAATTTCTATTCATGTTTGCATGTGACATTCAAACCTAAGTTGGAATGTCCCACTGTTCGGAAACAAGCTTACGTCACTAATGAGACATCACATTTATTCTTGATAATACTGTCCAATGGCAAAAAAAATGTATCAACTATTTGATAATCCTGACAAAAGTTAGTATTTAGAATTATATAAAAATTGTTCTCTTTCTCACTTATCTTTTTCTATTTTCTTAGTTTATACAATAATTTTAATCTAAGTGGCCTTGTTACTTGACTGAGAAAAGGAGTCAAATGTGGAAAATAAATTAAACAGGCAGAAAAAAAAAGCAAGGAACAATAAGAGTTATAAACAGAAATGTTTGTGTAATGCACGGCGCATGCTGTAGACCCTGCTGATTATAGAATTAAATCACTATAGATATAGCCAGGAAACAAGGGAAGAAATTGAAAAAGTAAGAATTAAGAACTAAGAATTCTTTTCGCCTGAAAATTGTACCTGAGCAGGTTACCTACTCTGTACTTCAATAAACTCATGATAAAATTAATCTCCTCACTTAGATTTTCCTTCCAGCTCAAGTTCATTGAAGAACAGTCTTGACTTTGAGATTGGTGAACCACCTACCATAATGAGCTTCAGGAGTTCCATTAATCTCTAGCAACTGTCCACAAAATTTTGTGTAGACATTTATATATTAATCTTTCTGGGAAAAGTTTCATACCATAAATCAATTTTTCTTTTAAAAAAATCCCATTTATTTATTTTTAGGAATAGGGGAAGGCAAGGGAGAGAAACCTCAGTGTGAGAGAAAAACATCCGAACAGTTGCCTCTTGTACGTGACAGACCACGGACTGAACCTGCAAGCCAGGTGTGTGCCCTGACTGGGAACTGAACGAGCACCCTTGCACTTTGAGGGATGACACCAAACCAACTGAGCCATGCTGGTCATGGCTATACATCAATTTTTCAAAGGAATTCATAACCTAAGAGAGGTACAGAATAGGCGCATTTAATATAAATGTAACAAAATAGTGGATATTTAATATTTGTATAGTTTACATGCACATATACATCTATCTATCTCTAAGAGAAACTTTCTTAAGCACATAACATGTTCTTTTATTTGGTGAAACAGCTGTCCTACATAATGAAATATCAACCAAGCCTCAACAAGAGGACAGTTTTTAAACTGCTGGTTTTATTAAGGTGTTGAGTGGACAAAAGTGGTCTCTTTGAGCCTTAATTTTTTAAATATAAGGTATTTCTAAAATGGTATCTATGACCCATTTAATTGAGCACCAATGTATATTATAACTGCTTTCCATGCAAATGTAGACTTGGGGTAGGTCTAAGGTCTGTAAAGAAATTAAATGCTATAAAGAATATAGTCCATTCATTATTCAAAATAAAACCAATTCCAAAATGCAAAATATGTGTTAGAAAATCCAACAAAATTCTACTTTAATTTTGTTTTAATCCCAAATATAAAATTATTATTGTTTTAGTTGTCCTAGGTAGTTGTTTAGTTGGCTTACTAGGTCGTCAGTCCTTCTTAGACATCATTTGCAAGGTTCAAGTGAATAACAATGTCATTTATGGCCAAGAAATTTTCTTACACCAAAGACTCATTGGCTCTCACTGATTCACAGTTACTAACAGCTTCATCTGGTGGTCCCAACAGAACCAGAACCATCTCTACTGCTCTTCAGCCGCCATTTACTGAGGGCTGACTCATACTCTGAGAGGCACTTCTCACGAATTTCTCATTTGCCCTCACAACAACTCTTTTAGAAAGAGACCGAAGTAGATTTTAGATGAGGTGAGCACAAATTGCTTAGACCTCCTTTCTGGGATGAAGCCTTTTCCTATTACCCATTCTTTTGGAAAAAAGGAAGAACTGATTTAACTTTTTGGGCAAGTGTGCAGGCTCTGAAACACTTTGTCATCCTGCTAGCATACTGGCTCTTTAGAGGGATCGATTAAAAAGCAATTGAACTACCGGACCAATGGAATAGGCTTCCTGAGGACAGAAGAGGAAGGAGCCCATTCAATCATCCATTAAAAATCAGAATAGAGCTATACACCAAGGAAGCAATTCATATCCTAAAGGAAGAAGAAAAATGGAATTCACAGGCTTAATCCTATAATGTTAGACCTAGAAAGTATTTTAGCTGCAGTTATTTTTCCACGTCCCAATTAAATTCCAAATTGTATGTTTTTATGTACTTCATTATATACTGGATATTTCCCATATTTCTTCTAAATGAAAAATTAGTTGAACTAGACACATCGCCCCATTTAACTTATATTTTTTAAAAAAAACTGTTTTAGGAGGCCCACACCTTGAATTATGTAAAATATTATAATTCTCATTTATACAAGAACACTGAAAAACTTTACACTGTATTGTTACTTTTTATTTCTCCGAATTTATGCTAATAATTAAAAATGTCTTCTTTAAAGTCTTGGATACGGATTAACAAAGTTGAAAGATGTTGCTATAGAGGTCCATATAAATTCTAGAATATAAAAAGCTGAAAAAATTTGTAACAGCAAATATATTCATTCTAAATGAGCTCACTACCTTCAGCCTGAAAGAACATGACACAGGCAGGCTGACAGAAGCTGATAATTAGCTGAAACTACTGTCATGGTCTTAAATGACTCACGAAGAAGAGGAAAAGGGCTTTCAGAGCCAAGATACACAAGTGCCACTGACTTTCTAAAAGGGAAAAATGTGTGACAAATTTGAGGATTTGGTACAGATTCTGAGAAACGCTCTACGACAGGTTGGAGTCCTGAGAAGACAGAGTCAGGTACAAACTGTGAGTGGTTTAGCAAACTATTAAGATCTCTTCCAAGCCTGAAATTACAGACCTACCAGTAATAAGTGACTGGTTTGGGTCCTTCAGATAAATACGTTCCTAGAATAAAGAGAAATGTATTAGATTAGCATAGCCTAATAAAAATATCACATAATAGCAGTATAAACTAATTAAGAGCAAGTCCTCTAGGTTGGATTAGACCTGCTTCTCTTCTACTTATTCCAGTCCATAAGCCTTCATCTGAAAACTCGAGGCTGAGTTTAGAATTTTGAATTTTTTTAATTTTAGAAAGGAACTATGATATTCTGTATATTATATTAACAGTGCCAGTACTCAGTATTTAAACACACTGAAATGTCTGAATATTCATACTAAGATAAATAAAGGCTATGTATAACCTCACTTCAATTGAAGTCACATTTTGTCTGTAAATAGGACCCATGTACCTATAGTTGTGA
>VMDR010023328.1:0-15673 GCA_007922815.1 Macrotus californicus | reverse complement strand
TTCATTGGAATTGTTTTAAATGTGGACATTTGTTTGGGGAGACTGACATCTTTATAATACTTGCACTCAGGACCATGACATACATCTGCCCATAATGAAACCTGACTGTACGATTCTCAATAAGACTTTACATTCATGCAGATACTCTCAATTTATCAGATTTATGCTCAGGCATAATTTTATATCTTTTTTAAAATGCATTTTCTTTTCTCACTTTGTTATTCTAAGTGGATTATTATTAGTTGTTACCCCAGCATGGCTATCTCTGAAACTTTTAAACCAGTTAGAACCCCTTGTCAGATGAGGGCGTTCATTTTTGTCAGGAAGAGAGAGCTGCCACAAAGCGAACAGATGGCAGAAAGCACAATGTGATGGGCTTGGTGGTGTTGTCCAGTCTTAAGAACGTGGCTACTCATCAGCTCTAATAACTGCTGCCATTCAGAACTCTGCCTGGGCTTCTGATTTCACAGGAGGAGACAGAAACCCGGCTTTATATAAAATGGGCTCAAGAATTTCTAGGGACACATGAAAAATGAAAAAGGTGCATAAGGAAGATTGAATGTAGGGAATTAGTAAGAACTTAGTAAAAACAGGAAGTGTGATGCATACATTAATTTACTTACTTCAGAAATATTTATATCATATTCTGTGGAGAAAAGTGATAAATGTCTCAGCTTGGGTCACTATAACAGAAGACCATAGACTGGATGGCTTAAAAAACAAACACTTCTTTCTCACAGTTCTGGAGTCTGGAAACTATGAGACCACAACACTGGCATATCTGGGGCCTAGTGAGCTTCCCTAGTTAGCAATATTCCATGTGTCTTTGTCACCCACAAGTGCAGAAAAGTAACACATCTAGACTCCACAGGAAGAAGACAACAGAAGCTCCATATTGCGTACTTTTCCTGGACTCTGTCCTATGCCACTGTTCCTTTGGTCAATTTTACTCTGTATCCTTCCCCTGTAAATAAACCAAAACCATGAGTCTCATCCCTTTCCGTGAGTTCTGAGACCCTTCTAGCACACTGTCAATCTTGAGGGTGGTCTTCTGTGGGGACTGTTTCCCCTAAACTTTTGCAGTTGGCTTAAGCTCTCACACGGGCCGTTTGGATTAAAGTCCTAAATAACCTTACCCTTAATACAAGCACACACACACACAGAGCGTCAAATAGTTTTCCAGTTTTCGGCGATACTGAGAGAAAAGCAATCAAGAAAATATTGGATCTCTACTTGGAACAATTTTTGTAAATGACATAGAGAAAGCAATTCTCTGAAGGTAGAAAGTTTTCCAGACTGAAATATATAGAACAAGATTTGAACTGATTAGAGTTAGATCAAAATGACATTCATGATTATAAGAACACCTAGTATTCTACATGTCCTAAATAAGTTCAGTTCAATGTACTAAAAACACTTATAACTGAGATGACAGAATCATGTGGTAATCTTGAAAAAAATCACAGAAAGATGCAAATATCTAGTTTCAAAATGGTTAAGATAAGGGGTTTTATGATTGATACATAGCTATATATTTATGAGAAAATGAAAAGAGACTAGATGGAGCTTTGATTGTTAGTGAAAAAAAAATTCCTTACTGATTCATGGGTAGGACACCAGGCTGTAGCTTAGGTCCCCTAATTATAATCTAATTAGGAATACAAACATCTTTCTGTTTGAAAGCTCTCTGCTTAGTTATCAGAAATAAAATCTGGCACTGCTGGGAGACAAATCTGATTCTATTACAAGTGACTCAGAAAACACACCAATGTATCCTCTGCACATTAGTTCAAAAATGATAAACTGGATGATATTGAGAAGATGGAGCAAAATGAGTAGACATTTTTAACCAAGATAGAAAGTTTGAACACAAGATGGTATCCTTCAAATATCTGAATAGTCACTGTATAGAAACACACATCCCTCCACCTGTATGGCCATGGTGGGTGGACCCAATTCCAGGGCGCGATGAGCTCCATGAAAGCAGAACTTCTTAATAATCACAGCTGCCGAAGGCCGAAATGAACGAATATGCACCCTTTGGGGTAGATGGGAAAGTCTTTGTAGAGAGTACTCAATATGGTTACGTGGTTCTTAGTTAAGTAAACTTTAAATAAATTATCTTTAAAGTGACTTTTAAAACTGAGTCACCTTTACCATCAAACCTTCAGATTTTACATCTTTAGGTTTGTCTTCCTAGCCCAGGATAATTTAGGAATAGTAAATTAAAAGTAGGGGGAAGTAATTACCAGAAATGACCTAACATTGATAGAATTCCAAATATGTGTTTTACATATATTACCTAATTTATTCTATAGAAAAAGAGTAGTATTAAATCAATTTTGTAAGAGGAAAGATAAGTATTGGTATCAAAAAAATTTACCCAAGTTCAAATAGCAAAAGAGTCCACATTCTGACCAAGCCAGATCTGTCTACTTCTAACGGCCACATTTTTTCTCACACCACCTCTTTCTAGTGGCAGGAGATGAGAGCCAACAAGTCAATGGAGAAATGATGGAGCGTCCTTATAAATCAGATCCAATATCTTACAAGGCACAGCTGCCCGGGGCCATTGAGTGTGGTGATGAATGGCTTCTTCTATTTCAAAAAGCTCTTGAAGGTGTCCTGAATTATAAGAGACTAACAACTGAAATTCATTTTAGTTTACAAGCTCTGGGTCATCAAGAACATATGAGGGTGTGTTGAGTCCACTATGTCTAAGATGATCAATGCCATTGCCATTTTTAAAGAAAAGTTTATCATGAATTGTTTCATTGCTTCAAAAAATTGCATGGAATGAGGTTTAAATAAAAGTCCTCTAATCCATCCTGCAGTGGAATTCAGAAATTTGCCTGAATCTGATCAGCTGTGGATTGTACAAATACGTGATAAAGTCATCAGTATCATTAGATTTCAAGTGACAGAAATTCAAGTGGAATCAGCTTAGACAATAAAGGAAACTTATCAGAATGCTACTTTTCTAATCACAGGAAGAACAGAGGCCCAGCAAACCCTCAGAGGTAAGTGGACAAAGCAACTGATCTTCCCCAGGAGTCCTTTTTTCCATCCTTCCTCTTTCTGTTCTTCTTGGCCTCTTTCATTTCATGTTCTCCTACTGCAGACCACTCTCTCCACGTGGTGGATAAACAGCATTGCCTCCTGTAGCTTCCATCATTCCAATTCCGGGGCCTATTCCTGTCTCAGTCCTATTTGAAAATCATAGGTGAGGAATCTAACTCTCAGCTTAGGTCACCTGTCTAACAGTGAGATAATCAGTGGTTTCCATGAGAAACATTTCACATAGAATCAAAACGTCCCCTGAAGGACCAAGCAAGGACATTGTAAGGCAGGGAGACACCACAATTCACATCTCTGACATTATTTGGACTCCAATGGAATTAGGAACTTTTAGCGAAAATTCTACTAAAACATAAATAAATTTTAAACATAAAACTTAAGACACTGAATGGAATAAGCTTGAATTATATAGAAAATGTACTCATTCCTTAGGATATTTATTGAATCATAGTAGGGACAAAATAAATATTTAGTCAATGTTTTTTCCCAAGTGTCTTTGCATTACTAGAGCATTAAATTGCTAAATAAATGGCCCTTTCAGAAGTGACTGGGGCCCTATAAAAATACTGAATTCTCAACAAAACATGTTTCCCTAAAACATTTTTGTAAAATATTCCAAGAACTGTTTCATTTTTTAGCTCAATTGTTCTAAAACATTAGTTTATGAGTTGAGATGAAAGTGAGTAATAGCATCCTATTTAACTGAAGCAAAAGCCAAAACTTAGTGAGAACAATACAGGAAAATGTATCTTCATGATTAGAAGAGGCTTAAAAAATATGTTCCAATGATATGGCTATATAGATACAGTTCTCAACCCGAATCCTATTTATGTGAAAATTCAAGGAACTGCCACTAAGAGAGAGTTTATGCCAAAGGCAAATTGTCAAATCTGAAATGTAAGGCCTAAAAGCGGGTCGTGGACAGATTAAAGAAACACACAGCAAATAGACTGCCTTGTTGCCGGCTGAAGCTCGTTTTCAGAAATACATTGCTCAGCCCTAAAGTGGACAGTCTAATCAGTTCCTCCGCAGAAACAGCAAGCTTCTTACCAATGAAAAAAATCTACAGAGATGAAGCTGTGACTGGAAAATTTGATCCACATGGTTGTATTTTTAGATCTGTCAAAGAGTGACCTCCGTCTGCAGCTTTTAGAGCAATAGTTTAATATAAAATTAGCCCCTATGTGGCATTTCTGTATTTCATGGAGTTGTGCTATATTTTACACCTTATCTATTATGTCTTAGAAAGGTCGAATATTCCTTTCATTAGTGAAATCGGTTTTTTTTTCTTTTAAAGCTATTCAAATGAGAGGTAGCCTATCCTGCATCCATTTTATGTACGATTATGGTTAATTAACCCAAAATCGCTATCTGTGATGAGAAAGTTTGATGGAAATTTGCAGAGAATGGAATGTACTATTTTGTTACTTTCAAAATAATTTAAAGGGTAAAGTGATGGTGAACATATGGGGAAATTCTCACTGCTGGAAACCAAACAGAAGATGTCTTATTTTTTCATCGGCTTGTGGGAAAGTCTTGAGTGTGGAAAAATAGTGACTTCTCCATACTTAAAACAGACGCAACCTGGTTGTTTTCACAGGCATATCATTATTATTTCCTAGATAAGTGAGTATAGAAGTGTGTCAACACATACACACATGTGCATGGGTTAGTAACAGTGACCGGGGGGGAAAGCTCTAGAGAAAAACCATTACCCTGTTTTAAACTATGCTTTTACTAAACCTATTATTGGCAATTCAGTTGACAATCATATTACTGTGTGACATTCAAATGTCAAAAGCATATCTCATTTTCGACTAAGACCATTACGTCATTCCTTGTCAAATGCACTGAAATGTGGTTCAGGCTAGCTCTGATTAGATAAGGGACCTCATGCTGGTGTTAGCAAATCCAACCCCAGGGATTGATTCGCAAGCTGAGGGAGATGGCAAAGTTATTATTGATGATGGTGCCAAAGCTAACAGGTTTCACATGTCCTTCATGACCAGATGGCTGCAGCCCCGACAGCGACACTGTTGAGAGCCATTTATTCAAGTGTCCTAGAATCACTGCTGAAAAAAAAGGTGAAAAATCCATAAATGTTAAATGCCCACCAGTATGAAAGTTTTTCAGCTCACTGCGGGTTGTCTGGTTCACTGCCCTCACTGCAAACCTATGAAAAACTATCCTTTATGTACATGCAGGGTTTGACTCATTAGCAAAACCACGTGATGCGCACACTAGATTCTGAGGCTGGGGTTTCCGTCTGGGCTCTGTGCAGTTCTAGCTGTGTGACTGTAGCCATGTTCTTAATTTCCACAAATTTCAATCCTTTTACACAAGTATGATTATTGTGAAAATTAAATAAAATCATGTATGACCAATAAATGCTATCTCTTCCTGTTGTGTTTTTAGCTTTTTCTCAACCTCATGAAGTATGTAGGGTATACATTATAGTCTTGTTCTAGATAAAGAAACAGACCCAGGAGGGAAAGTGGCCTGTCCAAGGTCACATGGCTAATAAGGGTGGAAGAGAATCAAGCTCGGGTCTCCTGATTTGCAATCCAGTATTCGTTCATGTCTGTGGAGGAAAAGAAACCCTATAAATTAGACTATAATTAAGGTGCTGCTACACTTACAGAGGCAAAGTGAAATAGTGAATTGGTCCAATTACATCCATAATTCAAGCCCAAAATTACCAAAACACTTTTATGTAGTATGTCTGAATATTTCAGGCCAAATATCTGAATAATTGCCCAATTATTCATATCATTTTAAATATATGTATAAATCTGGTCTTTTTTTTGGGGGGGCAGGAGGGATGAGGGTAGGTTCTGAATCATGTCTCTAATTTTTCCAACTTAAATAAAGTGTATTATTTTTCATTTTCCCTGCTAATTTGTTTCAAAATTCTGTGATTTTTTATTAAATTGAAGTTTGTGGATAAATGGGAAAATCCTTACTGAAATGTGGTACTTCCAACTATAATTTTGGTTTGAATTAGGCTGCTCACACGCTTGACTTCTTGCGAGAGTGACAAACCATAGCCTTTTGCGTAGGTGTGTGTTAGGGGTGGCACACCAGAAATCCTTTCAGCTTTTGTTCTAAGTACAGAATCAAATTCTGATGCTGGAGAAAGTGTTAAAAAGGGTTATATTCTAATAAGTCAAAGACAAATCTGATATCAAGAGTGGGCCAAATTACACTTATTTACAATGAAAAGAAATCTACTCCCTCTCTTTTTCCTGAACTTTTCAGACCATATACCTATTTCAAGGTAGAATTAAACTCTTCTGATTACACTTCTTTTTCTGCAGCCCTGAACTGAATATAATATCAGTATTTAAATAGAAATTAGTCACATTTAGAAAACAAGCAACAAAAGTTTTTTTTTAACTATAGAAATACACATCAATTAAAATAGATTGGGCATAGTTAAAATCTAGTGTCTGTATGAAAAAAAAATGTCAGCTACCATCATTTATGTGTGATAATAAATATAGTGCTTAGCAGAATGTGGGAATAACATTACCATGGACTGACAAGTCTATTATGCTTTGAACAGGTATAACACAGAGAGTGGGAGAGCAAGTGTCTTTGTTCACACTGAAGTCTGCATTGTAGAATGATCCCTTAAAATGAGGAAGGAAGAGGTTCAGGCTCAATTAGGGCACATTTGAAAGGTTATTCTCAGTATAATGGTGTGGGTGTCAGTCCCCTGCGAGAGTGAGCCCGCCCTCTTCTTGTTGGTAATGCACTCTCTGCCGCTCTAGTAACTTCCGGGTCTTCGCTCTAAAGCCCGTCCAGGCTGAAAGACAATGAAAGGCCCCCTCGAGTCAGACTGTGGAAGTGTCTCCTAAAGCAGGTGAGACTGCCACTCTCTTGGCTTTCCTAAGTCCTAACTTTGGAATTTTCAACCTTATTTTAATAGTGTCTGCACTCTGCTACTCCATGTATTGGTTTGAGGGTGAAAGGGGGGGGCAGTGCATTGAGAACAGGGATTGGGGGAGGAGCGCCCCACACATAGGAGAACCTCAGTAGATCCTTACTAACTGGACACGAAAGGAAGTCTAAAAAGCAGAAAAGAGAAAATGCTAGAATAGGAAGTGTTCATAATTTGTTCTTTTTTATTTTAATAGCGGAATATGATCACTTTTAAACTTCTTTTGCCCTGAGCATAATCTGTGACCACCATTTTTCTCACTTTAAGTAGAAAGGCCACATTATAGTTAAGCAAACTAGAATAAAAAGAAAAAACAATCTTTTGACAAATTGGGATTGCTACTTTGCTGATACTAAAAATATTTAAATAGCAGTCCTTTCTATATACTATGGCCCCAAAATTCTATTTCTAAGAATCTTTCCTAAGGAAATAATTATAAATGTGTACAAAGACTTAACTCCAAGTCTATAGCAGCACTTCAACAGAAATTAAAGTAGGGGACTACACCCTGACTGATGTGGCTCAGTGGGTTGGGCATAGTCCTGCAAACCAAAGGGTCACCTGTTCCCTCCCTGGTCAGGGTACATGCCTTGGTTGTGGGCCAGGACCCCTGCTGGGGGTGTGAGAGAGGCCACTGATCAATGTTTCTCTGTCATCGGTGTTTCTCTCCTGTTTCTCCCTCTCTCTAAAAATAAATAAAGTCTTTTTAAAAAATAAATAAATAAATGGGTAAAGTGAAGTGAAATAAAATAGGGGACTTACTAGAAATAGCATAATATATGCATATATACAATGGAATAGAATGCAATCATTCAAATGGTATCATAGAAAATTTTGATTTAGTCTGTACATACCTGTTTAGTTCTTCTCTGGGCCAGATCCTGGCCAGGCACTGGTGTACGGTGGTATCTGCTTTTGCAAACTTCACATTCTAGCAGCAAGACAAAAATGAAAATAATTATTTATTTGTACTTGAGATAAGTGTGATCATATAATAACTGAAAAAAAACAGGTTAAAGGACTTTGTGCTTCTGATTTTGTTGAAAATACATATATGTGTATATATATATATATACCTGTACAGGTATACACATACTCACCGATACACAAATTATATGCGAGTACATATACACTTTGTAACTGTTAGCTATTGCTGCATAGCAAATCACCCCCAAACAATCGTGCATTTGTGCATTAGCTGTAGGTTAGTGGATAGGCTGGAATAGCTCTGTTCCACATATTTCCATATTTCTCATCCTCTTTAGAACAAAGTGTGCTAGCTAGCCTGAGCCTGTTCTTTTTATGGTAGTGTCCGAGGTAGAAGAGAGAACAGAAACAGAGGAAGTCTCCTTCTGTTTAGGCTTAAGAATGAATATACAGTGAAAAACGTAGAAAAAGTGTAAGTGCCTGCTGAGTACCTGAATGGTAGTATTATATGTAATTTTAAATATTTTCTGTTTATTTTTAAACTTTAACAATAAAAATGCACTTTTTATAATCAGATTACAACAAAAATTTATTTTAAATATTTCACCAAACTGAATTTTCACAGGTTTCCTATTTCTTATGTCCCTTTTTATAATTATTCACATAGAAGGAAAGCCAACTGGAAAAAGAAGAGTTAATATTTTATGATGTCTATATGGCAATTGGTCATAATTACCTAATGTGTTCCCTAGCCTGCCTTTGAATATGACTCTGTATATTAAGAGAAAAAAAGCAGGCTTTCTTCCTGTGAGTCTCCTTTACTTTCACACAAAACACTTTACTTCTGACAATCTGGTCAGCAAATATGAAATATGTGGGTTCCCCCCCGCCCTGCTACCAAGCGATTATCTGAGACACTAGTTGGGTATGTTACAATTTAACTCCTTCTGATACTGTTTACCTGGAGATAACATCAGATCTCACAGGTTGGGAGCTCAGTCCTACAAGACTTCTCCCACCCCACTTCAGATGCCAATCACATGTCCAGACTGTCACCTGTGAATCTGATAGATCAGCCACAAATCTGAGGATTCCCATGACCTCCTCCTCAGGAGTGTTTAATTTGTTAGAGCAGATCACAGAACTCAGGGAAACACTTACTTAACATTTATCAGTTTATTCAAGGATACAGATGTGCAGCCCAATGAAAAGATACCTAGGGCGAGGTCTGAGGGGCAGGGTATTGAGCACAAGTGTCCCTGTCCCTGTGGAGTTGAAGTTCATCTCCCGCCTCTTACCTGGACATATGCAAAAGCTGGGAAGCTCGCCGAAGCCCATATTTTCAGAATTTTTATGGAGGTTTTATCATGTAGGTGTGACCAATTATTAATTTCATTTCCAACCCCTTTTTCCTCTCTAGAGAAGTGGAAGCAGAGCTGAAAAATTCCAAGCTTCTAATTATGGCTAGACCTTTCTGCTGACCAGCTTCCACACAGCATCCCACCCAAAGTTGCCTCTCATTAGAACAAAAGATGCTCCTAGTGCTCTTAGTACTTAGGAATCCATCAGGTTTTAGGAGCCCTGTGTCAGGAACCAGGGGAAGAGGCCTATATACACACATTTTTTTTCTTATATTATACTCTGTACCACTGATAAAGTGATAGAGAATTACAAAGCTAATTATCATCCCTGTTTATTTATTTACTTTCATCATTTAAGACATATAGGCACTCAAAGAATTCTAGTTGGTTCACAGAGATAAAAAATCTCCTTAAATTTATTTTTATTTGCACGCGTACAACTCTACAATTCAGTGTTTTGATATGAAAGGAAACTAGGTAACACCTTGAGATGCTGTTGTTGCTTTTTAGAGGATGTGTGGCCCTTCATCTTACATCATTTCTGGTAGGGGACATAGAAGGAGTGTTTTATGCTCCATCTCTACTCCCCCCTTCTCTTGTAAGTGGGTTTTTTCTTTTTTTCCTTCTTGTCCTATTGACGGGTTAGGAAGCCTTTTTTCCCTTCTTTTTTTTTTCCTTTTTGGTACCATGATTAGATTAAGTGGTAGATGTTTCTAGTGAATCATTCCACCAATTAGGCTAAAATATTAAAAGACAAGTAACTTGAGAAGGAAACTTGCATTTCTATAGCACTTTGCAGCAGATGTATCCTATTTACTGCTTTATTTTATTGCTTAATGACTGGATCTGCAGTAATTGCACCATTTGACAGATATTTATTTGTAAAATGTGATTCATTCAGTCAGACACTTTTAGAATGATTTTCATGCCAAGTGTTAAAATGGTGTAGGCTTGAGTAGCTCTTTCAAAAGATGCAAACACGCATGTAAATTCCATGCATCAGGCACATCTACTTTCGGCTCTTTTTATTATTGAAATATTCCAGTTGACAAAGAGTGCTAGTGAATAGACGGCAGGGACTTCTGGACTTTAATCAACCGCAATCACTGGCAGAGTTCAGAATTAATTTCCTAACCATGAATCACCTGCAGACAATGAATCACGTTCTGGAGAACTTTGCCAAGTAAAACAAGCCATCATGCCCTGTACGACTTTTGAGGACAAGGCCATGGAAACTCATTTGACTAGCATAGTTGAAATAGTAAAAAGAAAAGAATACTAGGGAAGAGTGGAACAAGCTATCAAACAGTGTCTGGTGACTTTCTGCTTTACAGGGACAAGGGAATCAAGAGTTCAGCATGAAAACACTCTTCTTGAAATGGTCTACTCACTGGTTGGATTCTGCTCCTAAATTCTCGCTAATGAATATCAAGGCAAAGGATTCTTTGTTAATGTTTTCTGGCTATGAAATTTCATATACATTACAGCTCATACACCAGGACATTTCCACCCATTCTCTAAGCAAAGCATTAGAAACTCTTTCCTTAACTCGTGATTCAGACACTGTCTCTATAAAAAGAGTGGGATGGGGAGGTTTAAAGAAATATGCAACATGCGCATAGCTCAGATGAAAAAACACTTTTGAATGAAAGAGTTGCCATTTATGAATGCCTGAATTTATTATTTTCTCTTCCAGATAAACAACAAAGGAACCTGTAACTCCTGTTTGTTTCCAGACATTATAGAAAAGCTGAGATAAATTTTAGTTGCAAAACACACAATAAAATATTTAGCAGTTTACACAATATCATCAAAATAAGAACTGATCACTTAAAAGGAAATATTCGTATTGTTAAATTTGAATGAAGTTAATTCCAAAGTACACCAACAAGTAGCCAATATACAATAATAAAAAATAAAAGACTTACCCAACTCAAGATATTTGACATGTACTGCTGCAAATCATGCATGCGACTGCAAAGAAAATAAAAAATAAATTGAAAATTCTTATTTATAAAGAGTAATGAATAAAAAGAACTTGTGAACACATTATTAGACAAAAAAAACTCAACCAATAACTAGAAAATATCTATGTAAACTGACTTGAATTTTTTATTGATTGATTGATCATTGAATGGGAAATAAATTTACCTTTATAGATTTATCCAATTTTGGCATGTGAAAAAATAAAGAAGCAAGATTCATGTCATATGGCACAGAATGAAATAATTTTCCAGACGGGCAATCAATATTTCATTTCAGACCATGAAAACAGGTAAATCGAGCTATAAAGTATCCATTGTCAGCCACTTTAGCCAGGTGAATGGAACACATTAACCATTATTATTATTGAGTGGAGCTAGCTGGAATTTTTGTCTTTGACTTGTATACCATTTTCTGTCCTTCACAGTGTGTTGTTTTCAGACCTAATTATTTCCCCTTAGTTATGGATTGCCTTGGCACCTGGGCTTAGAATTCTCCTTCCTTCCACAGCTTTTGTTTTACTCTGAGTGCCTGGAAAGACGTGTGTTCAACCCAAACAAACCCTTCACTCTCAGCATGTCGGCCTCATCTCCAGCGACTTTTCCTTCTCCTGTGCAGTGTCTTGCAGGCACCCACCGCCGCGTTGCAAATCTGAAAACTTACTCTTCATCTGAAACTGCTCTAGCTCTTCAATTGTAAATTCAGACTCTATGATTATTTGACCCAAATGTCTTATCTTCTGACTATCCCTTAATTATTATCAGTGTTTTAATCTTTAGTCTCATTGTTTAGTCATTTAAATATGATGTTTTGCCATGTATAATGTGCACCCACATTTTTGTGTGCATTATACACAGGATTATTATACCCATGGTATGTAATCATTACACCCATATATAAAGCACAACCTTATTTTTGCCTGAAAAATCTGGGTAAAAATCTGTGCATCAATCACAGCAAATATGGGTGGTAGTGAAAGCTCAATTTGTACCTGAGACTGTTTGAGACACGATGCCCCAGAGTGAACCAGGAAGTCAATGATGCCTGCTCTCATGGAGCTTACATTCAAAACCCTGCTTCATTCTCTTGAGCAACTTTTTCATTCTTCTTTCCTATGCAGTTTAAGTCCCATGGTCTATTATTTCAATTCCTATTTTTAAAATCCTAACTTCTTTGCCCATTATTCTCCCATCATCCACTGGCAGATGCTGATGCCTAGACGACTCCAGTCACCTCCCTTCTCAGCACTTTCACCTCAGTGGCTGAACATCATTTGGAGAAAATCACATAACTGGGCCGATAAATGCCATAATAAATTCATGGTATCCACAAGAGCCATGGGGCCTCACCATATCCTCGGAATCCTTTCTTTTATGTTTTCCTAGTTAGTTTTCTAGATCCCTTGGTACTTATTTCAAACAGACAACCAAGCTTAATAATGTTGGCATCCTGGGCAAGCAGCTCCAAATGGACCCACAAATCAACTCTATAATTCATGCTGTTATAACAGATGAGGGTGATTAGTATCAGTGCACAACATCTGGCAGCATCCTTCTTTAAGGACTCAGAGACTGCAGCAAATAGAAAATGTTTTGGGCCTCAGTGGAGCAACTGATTTGCTGTGCCTTGGAGTTAAACATTTTGTTGGGTCTAACTTTAAAATTCAGCTTATGTTTATCAAGAATAGTTAAAGCAGGAAGCTTCCAAGTGTTGTACATAGAGAAACAACAAACATATATAACCTCCCTAGGCTGCCTGATCAGCAGCTGTACCACAGATTGATTAAAAGTACACCAAAACTTAGTGGGGTTTTGGAAAGTTATTTCACATCTTTCTGCCTTGATTTTCTATGAAATATACATAGTAGAGCCAACTTAATAGGCTTGTTGTGAGGAATGAATGGGGAATATATATTTAGAACATTACCTGGCTCCTCATAAGCACTGAAAAAAATGTTAACAATTGTTGCTAACCCCATTTCCGTTCATAATTCTGGCTCTTCTCTCTCCTTCCTGCCACAGCAAATTTCTTTAAAATTCCATTTGTTTGTAACCTCCATTTCCTCATCTCTCTGCCAGCTCTTCACACCACTTCTCCCCCTAATCTGTTCTCACCGAGCTCACCGATGACGCTCTTGCCACTAAACGCTCTAGACTTTCCTCCTGGTTCTTGTTTCGTTGAACTATTAGCATCACCTGACACTCATGACCACTCTCTTCCTCCTGAAATCCTCTGTCCCAAGGTTGTATGAAGAGACATATCTTTTGATTTCTTCCTATATTTTAGTATACAATTTCTCACTCCCATTTTCAGGCTTCATGTCTGCCTACTTTTTCAATATTGGAGTTCTGTAAGGTCCTCTCATAGGTCTTTCCTTCCTCACTCTACATTCTTTGGCCTGGTGTATCTAATATACTCTCATAGAATTGTCATCTCCACTCTTTAGGGTGAAGTCTAAGCTACTATCAAGAAAGGAATGACCTGAAGAATGAGGTTTATCTCTTTCTCACCTAAAAGTCAAGTGCACATGGTCCAGTGTGGAGGAGATTTGTTCCACACAGCCACTCAAACACCCAGCTACTTCCACCTGGCTGCTCCGCTTCCTGCACCATCTGCATCATCGTTGTCTGGGACTGAGGCTGGGTTTCTGTTAAGGTCAGGGTCCTAAGGGGGCAATAAAGAAATGAGGAAGTTCAAGGGTAGGGACTGCTCTTTAAATAAATGGCATGGACGTTGCATACATCACATCTATTAACATCCCTCTGGTGAGAATGCAGTCAAGTGGCCACATGGCTTCACGGAGAATGCTGGAAAGTGACGACTGTGGTTGGTCATTGTCAGAGAGAAGGGGAAGATGGATTTGATGGATAACTAGGAGTCCCCACCACATCATCTATAAGGCAATAGCTACAAATTCTGTAGCTGAAGTCAAAATCCCTTTCCTTAGCTTCGGATTCGAACCTGCAACTGCTTACTGAACAGTTCCGCTCCAATCTCTCACTTACACCTTAAATTTAGTATGTCCCAAGTAGAATTTAGAATCTCCTACATTCCATAATTCCCATACTTTATTCCACAAGACACAACTTTTCATTTCTTGTTTTCCATCACAGCAGTAGAAATACCATGTATCGTCACCAAACAGATTAATTGTGCATCATCTTTCACTCTTCTGCATCCATCCCTCTTGACCTCCCGTCCATGTCAAATCTGTCACAATGGCCTATTGATGCTCTATTCCAAATACCTCTCAAATCCTCGGATCACTGCCATTTTACTAATTTGATTATGTCTTCAGTGAGGAATTCTTGTATTCTCCAAAGTGAAGTTCAAGCAATCTTTCTAAAATACAAATCCAATATTACCACATATGTAACTTTTCAGTGGCTTCCTGTCACCCTTAGAATAAAGCTCAAATTCTTAACATGGCTTAGAAGTCTCACACCCTCTGATTATCTTTAATATTTCCACTCTACATCCTGGAATTTTAACTCAAGATACATCATTCCTTCTGGTTCTCTGAATGTACCATGTCTCCTTTGTCTCAAAACCTTTACACATGACATTCCATTTGTCTAGAACTTTCTTCCTTAGCCTTTTACCCTTTTGCTTCACTAATTCCTAATCATCCCTCAGGTAGCAGCCTAGTTATCATGTCTTCCAGGCAGTGATGGGACCCTCACTGGCAGATGGGATGAGGTGCATTTTCCTATTTGCCTCTTTAGCATCTGGTACTTATTCTCTATTATGCTTATAAAACATAGTTACAATGTTCTCAATCTAATTTCTCATTAAAAACATAAACTCCAACGACAGAGACTCTTCTGTTCACTGTTGTACCTGCAGAACTTGGATAGAGTTTAGAATGTAGTAGATGCTCAACAAATGTTTACTAAATATCCATTTAATATTTTAATAGCATTGAATAGTATATGAATAGTGTGATGTGAAAATAAAAGTACCACAAAAGCATTTCATGGTAATTAAAAGTTGTAGACAAAATTATAATTAAGATGAATATATTAATATCATTTATTAGAACACATTTGTATTTAGAAACATAATCCAATACCATTTTGAAAGTAACGAGCTAAAATGAATGAGGGCAGCTCAGACATGGAAACATGAGAGTCTGCCTGCCTTAGGTCTCCCTCCCTTGCCTGAGTCTTCTTGTACAGTCCACATGTATAGAGCTCTTGCCTTAGCCCCTCAGTCTGGTTCATTGAGGCTCACTAGGTGAGGGTAATTAGGAGGAGGTGCACACCGAGGCATTAACCCATCGACTGGTCCAACTCTTCCGTCTGAGTCAAACCTCTCTCTTGTCTTACAAAACAGTGCTCAGCCATCAATTGTGGGAATCAATTGTAAAGTGTGTCACCAG